>RYFJ01000829.1:0-301003 GCA_003991445.1 Oryza meyeriana var. granulata | reverse complement strand
GCGAGCGGGAATAGTTTTGTGGCGTTCTTGGTGACAAATGAAACAATGGTTCGGTACAGAAAGGCTCCGATTTCATTGGTTACCCCTTTCAGCCCTGCATTTATGAGAGTCCTTCCATGTCATTCCTAAACCTCGTTGATCTTCTTCTTCACGTCCCGTATTCATCAACGAGATGTCGGGCAATACGCCCATCGTAACGTGGCCTCGAGCTGATCCGGTACGGTTCAAATTTGGGCAAGTACGTGTTCTGCAATGCTTATTTGGAAAATTCATAGCACATTACGTGGTGCACCTCACATTTATTACCTCACATGCCTACAAACGGTAATCATGTGTGAGCAGGCATGTGGAACAGAGTTGGTCGTTGGCAAGTACATGTGTCTGGTGCAATGACACAGTGTGGCGCACCCCCTTGTACATCCTTGCCAACCGGTACACCGTCTTGGTCCGTTACCTCATACTTAACTGCCCTCAATCGAAACAAGTTGTTCCTTGGCCGCTTGTTTTGGTGTTTGCGTTGTCTAATTTCTCCTTAACGTTCTTTGGCGCAAAACCACCGTTCTTTTATGAACTTTCTCACAAGCTTCCGTGTATCTTCTGAACGACCAAGCATTCAAATTGTGAATGTGTACGCGACAATTGTTTCACAAGTAATTTCCGTATACCCTTAAGACATTGTTGAAGCTCTCAGTGAAATTACTTGTCATGAAGCCATATTTATGTCCTTCAGGATCAAATGCCTAGATCACTTATTCTTGTTAGGATTGTTCTTCCAACCATTTGTTTAGGAAGATGGTCTCCAAGATTCACCATTAGTCTCTTCATCTCTGAGATAAATATCGGTTTCTCGTTGATTTATATGATACGCTCTAACTCTTTCGTCTGATCTTGGGTAGCTTCGACGGAGTAGAAATTTGCGCAGAAGTGTCGCATGCACCATCTGTGATGAATTGAAAGGTGACCAGAAATGTGATTGTCAATGGAGTTGAAAATGCCGGGATGTCTGTCAGAATAATGCAGACTTTTTATTAGGGCCGATCAGATGCCACCTAACTGTCCGAATAAACCAGTCCCAATTTGAAGTATTTTCCTTCTCAACTAAAGCAAATGCCAAGGGGACCAACTAATATATAACCGGTCATCGATCCCCACCGCTGTTAACAATGTGCCCTTGAACTTTCTAGTTAGAAAGATACCATCTATTGCAAACACAGGCCAAAGATGCTTGAAGGCCTCCACACACTAACTAAAAATCCATAAAACACGACCGAATACACGCCTTGATACACCATTGAGGAGTCTAGACTTCTCAGGATAGGCCTCTACTCGATAGTATATTGAAGGGTTCTTACTATTGATGGCATTAAGAAGTGTAGGTAGTCGGACGTACGCCTCATTCCACTCCCCGTATATAACCTTCATAGCCACTTGCTTGATCCGCCAGGCTTTGCCATACGACGGACGATACCGGAATATGAACTATACGACTTCAACCACTACACTAATTAAAATTATTGGTTCAGCCTGAAAAAAAGGCTACAACCTGTTGCCAATGAAACGTGATGTCAACTACAAGTGTTTTCCTAATGCCTCGGCGCTGCAACATGAGTGCTCCTCGCCTAACCCGGAGATCTTCCACCTATCCCCATTGGTCCTCCATGCGCATACCTCCCATTTGCACGAGTGATCTATACAAGCCACCGTGTACCTCACCATGATGTTAGAGTGCTTCACACGAAATGGACGATGTACATGGATAGAGTACTGCTGCAGTCATATCTTCAACTCGTCAATAAACCCAAATTCTAGCCCCTTTTTAGGCTCCTCTCCCATTGCATCTATAGCTCCGTCGTACTGTGGATCATCGTCGGCAATTGCTTTATCCACATTGGTAAGATCCTCGAATTGAAGAATTGCAAGATTGTGCCCTACAATCTTCTCAAACACCTGTCGTTCCTCCTGCGACATCTTCCCAACTGGACAATCGTCATCTGAGTTTGAGGCATATTCATCCTCATACTGTGATTCATACTCCATCGACTCGTCTAGCAAATCAAGGTTTAGTCCATGATTTACCATAGCCTCCTCACACTCACTCCACGTATAAATACCATCTCTCAGCATGAACCGTATGCCTTCTAGTATCTGACTATCTGTCCTAGGTTGTTGCTCGCCTTGAATTTTGAACTCCACCCCCACATGGTCATAGGACAACGCCTCGTTATAATCCCCCACTTCATTGTATGCTAACTCCTCCTTTTCCTCCACTACTTCATTTGCCGTCCGCCTAACCAAGTCACCTTTATCTCACTTTCATCGTCCGCCACTTTATTGACCGCATCATGATACAACAGAGGAGAAAGTCCACGTGGAGATCGATTAAGATCTAAGCAAGCTTTGTCATCATCCATCCCTTCCTTTTTCGAGGCGACCACCTCAAGCGACTTGAATTGTGACCCTATCACTATGTCAACGTACGCTTACCATTCCATCTCACCATTCAATTCTATCATGTGCTTATACGACATAGACCCGGCTCCAACATCGTATCTACCTTCCAGAAGTACTGACTCATGTTTCTACCCCAATGTATCTTTTATACGGGACATAACCTTCTCAAAACTAGGCTTCTGACGAAACACCACAACCTTAACTAACATCCCATCAAAATGGCTACCACCGTTATTAAGCTCGTTGACACTACCACCATAATACACACAGACCACTCTATCCATCTACACGGTAATGAAAACAATAAAACAATTATGATATTCGCGTACGAAAATAAAATATTACTCACGATTAAAAAATTGATAGTAGAAAATGCCCATTTTACTTCATACGGTTTCTCAAAAAAAATAAATATTCAACAATACCCAATATTTTGCCCACATTGTACTCTCCTGTGCTATCTCTCTCCAATGTCCAAAGGCAATGAATTGTCGGTGTAGAGCCTATATAATGCGACACTACAATAGGCTTGGCCAACTACAATTCAATTTTTCCAACTACATTGTAACCTAGCCAACTACATTTCAATTTTTCTACCCTAAAAATTGCAACATAGGATTTGGCCAAAAATCACTAAATCTATGCCAAAATAAAGAGGGAAATGGATGAAACGGTAGAGAATACCTTGCTCGTCATTATCGCCTTCAAAACCCCTCGATTTGGTGCTGATTCAAAGAGATTTAGAGAAGGGAGGAGAGAGAACAACCGCTAGCGTCTAGAGGAAGAAGAAAGAGCAGGAAGAGAAAGAGAGCGTGTCCGCTGACGGCCCCACGCGGTGGTTAAGTCTCCTAGCTTAGCGCCAAAAGGACTGACGCTGAGGATTGCCACGTTGGCTCTCCCACGTCGACAGACGAGCCACGGTGACGGGTACTGAGCTATAGGACCTCAGTGCCAAGCACTGAGGTTCCGGTTCATTTCTAAAATTAGTTTTTCTACGGTTCATCTTTAAAAATAGTTAAAAAATAGGGTCAAACAGTGAAAAATTTTGGGAAATTCTATCACTCGGCAATCTCCTGCATGCCCCTGAATGAAACAAATTCACAAACCCGACCACAGGAACTGGAAATTCATGGATCACCAGAACAAGAATAAAATCCGAACCATCATACTTTTGCTGGCGGCAAAACATATCTTTACAGAATGCACAGACATAGAAGTGGAGAGCCAACAAAAACTAGGTAGTAATTGCAACTATCGGCTGAAAACTCATGACATTGGCTCTACAGGATTCCATGCGACTATGAAAAATATCCGGTGATCTACATACGAGTTCTCCTGGGAGGGCTAACACATCACATATACACAAAAAACAGGGTAACATAGTTTTAGTTAGCTAAGTAGCTTATAGACTAGGGAAAAGAAATTGAACGCAGGACGATCAGTTGAGGTCTTCAGGCTAGCAGACAGTCAGGGTGACCGTAAAGTACTGAGGGGTTATCACCAAAACATCAAGAAGTCTGCAGAACAAGATCAAATAAGCCATCTCCAAATTCCACTATTTCAGATGCTAAAGATTTTTGGCAAACTTAATTAAAATGAATGGGCGTATGTTGAGGATACGTGCTGCTAACAGTTAATATTCCTCCATAGAAGAGTTGCTAACAATTTATGCCTATTGCCGGAAACTAAATGCACTTAAATGTATCTACATGCTGTTCATCTACTACTGTTTAGGTAAAGCTCAACCGGGAGTTGCCTGTCAAAAAAATAATTCTCAGCTTGGCAACAATTTCATTTCCTTGCAGACAAAACAGCTAAAAAGGATATGGTTATAGATTTTCCTTAGTGTCTAAATCCAAATTATATGTTCATAATGAGGAAAAAGTGAGCTAAACATCATGAGTAGTCCCTCCAAAAGCTTAAAAGAAAACTTCCCATGTACCTCAATTGTTGTAAATCCTTATCATGTATCGGATGTCTTGCCGACACATAGGGCACAATGGTTCAAACCGACGTTCCACAATCAGTGCACATTTGCAACAGCAGACAAGGTGACCACAAGGAATAAAAGCCGCTCTCCTTCTTTTCCTTAAGCATATAACACATAGTTGCCCGTCTCCTATTTCACCAGCCTCTTCATCACTAGAATCACCGTCTGTAACATCATCATTAGTTTGTCGAAATGCCTCTTGGGCTTGCCTTGCCTCCCTCCGCTCTTTGATCTTCTTCCAGCTCCTGCATCAGTACAACATCAAGTCGTCTGGAACTCACAAGACAATAGCTAAAAAAGAGAGTAAGATAGCATGAAGTATCAAATTGTAGATAATCCTCAGAACTAAATCGCTAATTGAGTACTAACCAATAAAATCTTTAGCAATGGCAAAAATGTCAGTCTGATACCTGTAAGTCGCATAGCCCAGTAAGCAAACTGACATTGTTCCAAGAACAACAGTAGCCCAAAAGAGCGTTTTAGCACGAGAAGACAACTCAGCTTCCATGTCATCCTTGGTAAGCTCAGATCTGAAGGTAAAGCGTTAAAAAAAGCAATAAAACTAAACCAAAAGAATATCTTGATATGCATGTCCTACTTCAGTTAACCACAATTGATATCTTAGCCATATCTATACTATTTTAAAAGAGGCTAGTGGTGGTGGTGAGTGGTGAATCTGCCACCAACACCACCACCAACTCCCTACTTTTTGTGGGAAAGAAAAAATAACACTGTGGGGTCAGAGAGCCCACATGTCAACCACCCCACCACCAACTTTCTACTTTTTGTGGGAAGGAAAAAGGATAGTGTGGAGACAGAGGGCCCATATATCGGTAACAGATATATATAATAATTAAAAGATAATATATATGCACAAAGTTATGGTAATAGTGGGTTAATTATAATTTTCTTTAATTAAAATCCCGTTGCAACGCACGGGCAATATGCTAGTAAATTATAAACTATGAATGTTCTGGGAATCCTGGTGTCTGGCATAAGTAAAAGAAAGAAAAGATCTGAAAACATATGCCAAACAATAGCACTCTTACAAGAAAAAAGGTATCTCTGGACACGAGCTGATCTCAACGCTTGCTTTATGCAGTCGACAAAATCCTATTGCTGTAATCTCCTTTCCGACAGGAAGTATCTTTTCCTCATCCAACAGTCCAACCTATAGAATAAATAATTGCATAGCTCAAGATATTGCACACTAGAAAATTATGTCCAATATAGCAGCCAAGAACTTACTGGGTAGCCGTTGCCAATAATAGTCTGAAACAATGTGTAAGGAGTTGACTCGATTGGGATAAGTTTATGATACACAGTTGTAAGAGGTAATGGTTGCATTACTCTGTCTAACTTCACATGGACCATTCCAGTCATGTTTTCAGGATCTACAAGAACAAATGGAACCTTGCAAAAGGAAAGGTATGGTTAACATTTGAGGCCAAAATTATTCTAACAAAAACCAGCTTATGAAGTATAGATAGTATACCCATCTAAATGATGTTGTAATCTGTTCCTTCATTGATTTGAAAAGGAGAGCATGCAGATCAAAGGTCCATCCAAAGATGCCTCTCCATTCACTGAACAAGCACTGCATAAGTACATCAGCACATAACACTAGTTAGAGAAATCCATAAATGGAAAGAACAGGTACACAACTGTAAAGCCACAAAGGGGAAAAAAAGGCAATGGGAATGTAAATGTCCAAGTATATTTGTATTCACAGGTACTACTGTGGTAACAAAAGAGGGGAACTGGTAATTCCATGTCAATATATCTTTTAATCCATGAGGATCCTTGACTATCAATTTTCAATAACCCCTCAAGACATTCGTGTGTATAATATGTTGAGAAGTAGCTTTACAGTTTGCACCACGCTACCACGGTATATAACCCATTGGTTTTTCTGATTGCAACTGGAACCTCGCTTCAGGACAGTTTCTACAGAAACCCAGAGGCAATCCAGATCATAAACCCAGTTTTTTATGCCACTGTAACAACAAATAACAAAATCAGAGACATCTTTACACACAGGTCTTGTTTTCTTCAATTTATTCCTAATCCTCGTTTCATTCTAAAACCATCTACCATGATACATCATACTTGAATTATAATCAACTGATACCATTAAAAGTCAAAATTGTCGCATTTTACCATTACTTCTGGGCTTGAACAACAACACTCTCCTGAGATCTAAGTTCATGGAAGCATTACAGGGTTACAGGAGATTGATTTGCATCCAGTAGGCATCTTGCAACCAGATAACTCATATACGGTACTAACCAGCTAATTTCCAATGCAACAGAAGCCAAACGCTGTTTTGTGTATATTAATAATCAGTATTGCCAAAGTTTTGAAAACAGTTTTCAAACATCAGAATTGAACACAAGTATAGCCTGACAAGGAAACTGCAAGCATCCACCCTTCTCCAAACTATCCAATTCTGCAGAAGGGACTACCTTCCTACTAGGCTACTCCTAGAAGCTGCAGAGATAGAGAGCAGATAGCATAACTTTATGCACTGAAATTCTCATAAGATTTCTACAATTTGAGACCTCCATCTAATTAGCAATACAGGACATTGAAGCCAAACAAAAGATCCACGACTACTTCAAATTCCAATGCCCAAACATTCCTATCTCTACAGTTGAATTGGTACCTTCAACATTCGCATATCATCTCATAACCATGAAAACAGTCAGCAAGCACACCACCCTTGAGAGTTTAAGATTGAAAATTACAACCTAGCTAAGCATCCGTACCACCTAGCGTAAACCCTAACTCTGAGCGCGGGGTACAAGATATTTTTTCAGCGTACGACTCACCATCTGGGTGTGCTTGGCGATGACGCAGTGCTCGCCGGAGCCGGGGGGGACGAGGAGCTTGCCCCGGGGGATGGCGCGGACGTGGCCCCGCACCGCCACGAGGACCGGTTCGTCGCCGTCGCCGTATTCCGCGAGGAAAGAGCGTAGATCAGGTATGGCGACAGCCGGCGCGGCGACGATGCGCCGCAGTTGGCCGGATGCGGCGAGGTACTTCATCCACGAGGCGACGGCGAGCGCGGCCGTGCCGAGGCCGAGCACCGCCCCATCCAGCGCGGCGGCGAGACGGGCTAGCGCTACGGCCGTCTCTCTGTCGCGCGCCGACATGTTGGGTCTCCCGCCGGCTATGCGTCGCCGACCTTGCTTTCGTCGCTGTGTGCGGCTGCGATTTGGGTCCGAGCAGTAGATAACCGGTGTACTCACGGTCCTTCACGAACACGGACCACACGGAGTCGGGACAAGTCTGGCTTGTTTCCTAAACCAACTCTTCCTAAAATTTGGTGAATGTTAAAATTTAGCATATATTGATATTACTGAATTAGTATCGGATGTAGTTGATTTATAGTCTTAGAGCAAGCCCAATCGAACTCTCAAATTTGACCCCCTATTAGTTAGAATAAGAGCTCTCTCATCTATATTTAACCTCCTATTTTACTCCACACTCCAACCGACCCCTCATATTTTTAAGTGGGGCCATTTGTCAGTGGTCCACGCCTTTCTTTTTCTCCCTTTCTCTCCTCTCTCTCTCTCACTTTCCTCTTCTCGGCCTTTCCTCTTCTGGCCGACGCGGCTCGGGGCGGCGGGGGCGGCGGGGCCGACGGCCCGCCCCGGCTCGGGGCGGTAGGGGGGCTCGACGCGGCGGGGGTGGCGGGGCCGACGCGGCTCGGGGTGGTAAGGGGGCTCGACGCGGCGGGGGCGCGGGGCCGACGCTGCTCGGGGCGGTAGGGGCGGCGGGGCCGACGGCTCGGGGCGGCGGGATACGTCGGCGGCCGGTCTTCCAAGATCTAAGGTGAGCCATTCTTTTCCTTTCCCTCCTCTCCTCTTTTTTAGGTTTTGCATTTTTTGGTGCCGATGACCGGCGGGCCGACGCCGCCGATGACCGGAGGGGTCGGGAGAGGGGCGGGAGGGCGGCTGGAGGAGATGAGGGCCTCCTACATCTGGGGGGTTGCCTCCCCCCGGATGAGGGCCCCCTCCAAATGAGAGGTGGGTTAGGATTTCAGTTGGAGACGATTTTTAGCCCACAAATCCCTAAATTTGATATGAGGGCTGGTTTGAGAGCTTCATTGAAGTTGCTCTTACTAAAATTTAGTAATATTAATATGAGAAAAAATCCACTCACTCCTGAAGTATTAAGGTTCATCTATTTAACCCAGGAAACATGAAACTCAGTATTTGTCGGAGGATTAAACCTCGACGGCGGGAAGTCGGGAGACCCCCCTTTTGAGATTCGGCCAGGGGAGTAGTTCTCAGGCGGAGCCGGCTTCAGGTGTAGCAGAAAGATAGGCGAAGAAGACGTAGAAAAGACTGCGGGGTTCGGACCGTCCACAGCGGGCCCGGACCGTCCAAACCGCGGTGAAGCAGAGGATGGAGGCTGAAGGGTCCGGACCGTCCAAACCGGGTCCAGACCGTCCGAACCGAGGAGTTCCCGCGGGGAAGACGATGAACAGCACACACGAGGAAGACGCGAGGATTTATACAGGTTCGGGCCGCCGGAGCGTAATACCCTACTCCTGTGTGTATGCTATGTAGTGGATGAATATGGCTTGGTGTTTACAAGGTGAGCTCAGCCCGCTGGCCGGCGCTAAGGAAGAGAAACAGTCGAGTGAGCTCCGGTGCGGAGGGCTGGGAGTTAGAGGTCCTCAGTTGAGTCTGCCCTTTCCCTGGTGGCTTGGATCCTCCTTTATAGATTTAGGGGAGTCCACAGTGCCAAGAGAGAGCTAGTTACCACTCGTTCGCACGCACGCCGCCGCCTGCCGCGCCGTGCCGGAGGGACGACCAGTCGCCGCCTGGCCCTGCTACTGCGGTCGGCCGGAGCATGGTCTGCTGTGGGCGGCTGGAGCGTTAAGGTGCTGTCGGTTCGGCCGCCGAGGGTGGCTGGTCTGGTCGCTTTGCCGCTCGGTTGTGGGCGGCTGGAGCACAGAGACGTGACAGCGGCTGTCTCCTGGAGATGCTGTCGGGAGACAGGCGGGAGGCGCCGTTAATGCGAATATTTGGGGAGCTGGTTCAGACCCTGCCGGGGGCCGACATGTGGGCCCCGGGCAGGCAATGAGACAATAGCGCCCGGAGGCAAGGCGCGGGCCCGAGGCCAACGAGGCCCCGGGGCCGAGCCAACACAGACGACGCCCCGGGCGCGTGCCCGGGGCCGATGGAGAGGGTGCCCCGGGGACGAGCCCGGGGCCGTTGGCTACGGCGCCCCGGGGACGAGCCCGGGGCAGATGGCGATGACGCCCCGGGGACGAGCCCGGGAGCAATGGGGAGATGACGCCCCGGGGAACTGACGTGGCTATGGATCCACGCGTCCCCGCAGGCTGTGGGACCCCCAGTCCCATTTCGCCGACAGTGGCCCCTGGCCCTGTTGCTCGGCCGGAACCGCTCCGGGCAGAAACGGGGCCACGTCTTTGAAGAATCGAGGGGACGCTGGGTCCGCCTGGTTCATCTTGAGCTGGTAGAGCTTGACGTCCTTGCCGCTTTAGATGGGATATACGCCCGGGACTCGGGCGCCGCCGTCGAGTTCTTCCTGGCAACCCGCGCCTGGAGATCGCGGCAGCAGAGGGGTGAGTCGTCCAATCGAAGGGCGCCACCGAGTCTGCCGCCGATGAGACCTCCCGCGCCTGGTCCGAGATGAAGGCGCGGGAGAAGGAAACACTCTCCCGGGAGGGAAACGTTCGGGCCTAAGAGGCCGGGCTCGTGTCTCGGGCGTGTGAATTCGCCGTTCGCGAGGAGGTCGCGGTGGTTCGCGAGGAGGCGTGGGAGGCCGCGGTCGAGTCCGCTGCCCCGGAGGCGGGGTTCTCCGACCACGGCGAAAATCTTGTAGAGCCGATGCCTGACGAAGAGGTCGAGGAAGATGCCGGTTCCCTTTTGACACCATCTGCGGTCGCATTCGGGGCCCGGGGGCCCTCCATGCCCCCGGGTGCTCCCCTTCCGACGTCGTCCGGCGCCGCCTTCGGGGTCCGGTCAGAAGCACAGCGGTGACCGCGCCCCGTGCGATCCGGGCCTCGCTCGTGCTCGCGCACCGATTCTGCCTGTCTTGTACAAAGAGAGACATTTGTATATGTATATGATTATGTTTATATTTTCGTACCTTGGTTTATTGTGTTGTCCGGAGGTTGCTGGTGTTCGGGGCCTCGTTTCCGGGAACGCCGAGCATCGGACGTCGTCCGATAGCGTGATCCAGCAGCTATGCGAACATCCGTCAGGCCTATGGCCCCTGTCCGGGCCCTGGGGCGGCGGTCATCCCTGGGAGCTCGATTCCCGGGGGCATCCAACGCGACGGTCGCCCGCTCCGGGAACCTGGCTCTCCTGGGCCCGAGCCTCTGGACGCAAGCCTTTGACTCGCCGGGAGCCCCTCGGGAGCTTGATCCTGCCCGGGCTCGGGGTTGCCAGGTAACGAAGCCCCCGTCGCCGCAGCAGCGGCCGGAGAGGGGCTGGCCAGGTCGGGCACCGCAGCCCGCCCCGGGAACCTAGGCTGTCCATGCAAATAAAGGAAGAATACGAGTTGAGTAGTATGTAAAGTTGGATAAGATAACGTATCTGGATATTGCGAAGGGCGGCATGGTTTCGCGAGCACCATCCCGGGACCGGGAGCGTTGTTCTCCCTCGGGAGCGCCGAGCATCGGGCCGATTCGCCGTGAACCGCCGAAGCGCCCAGGTCCCCAAGTGCCCGGCACCTAGGGGCCGCGGTCGTCCGAACGCGAGCCTTGCAGAACGGTCGGGTCTGGAGGCTCGACCCCTTCCGTCCTCCGGCTCCGGGGGTCCTTTGTGCCCCCGGGAGCCGCGAGGACAGGCCGCTCGACCGTCCCCGGGGTCGCCGGCCAGCGTAGTACCCGGCGCCTTGGACTGGTGGTCGGCGAGGAACTGGCTTGGCCGGACACCGCAGCCCGCCCCGGGAATCTAGACTGGCCCGACGGGAGGATATGCCCGAGACCCCGGGGAATCGACGGTGTCCGGGGCACGGTCCGTGACCCGGCCACCAGGCCTTGGCGACAGGGGTTGCGCTAGTCGGCGGCCCCTGGCCTCGGTCGAGATTTGGAGAGCCTGCTTAATCCTGCCGAGAATTGGTCTAATCTGCGTATGACGAACTGTGAAAGCATTCGGCCCGTCCCCTTGTCTGTCCCGTGCTACGAACAGTGGCGTCGATCACTTCCCGGAGGTGTCCTCGCGGTCGCGACCGTGCGGAGGGAAAGATTGCGCATAAGCATTTCGTCCTCTACCTCCGGAAAGAACCGATCCTAAGGCTAGCCAGCGGGGGCGCCGGAGCCGCTGGGACCCGGGGCGCCACATAGAGGGGCTCCACCACTGTCTCGCGAGCTCGACAACGCCCAAGGGTTAGCCCGGGATCTGGTAACTCGTCGGTAGAGAACTGATGATAATGCACGAACCTTGACCGTCGCACGGGCGCGGCCCGAATACGCCCCCAAAGTATGAGACAGCCACGGGCGCAACACACGGAAAAAGACGAAAGGGTACGACTCCGAGAAAGATATTAAAAAATGCTAATTGTATGAAAACGTATATATGATGGGGCCCCGGCCAGTGCCGAGATTTTGAGAAATTCGGCGCTGGCCCGGGCACACCAGAGCTTACAGGATGTATATACAGGCAGATTCATGAAGATGCTTGAGGTGCCCAGGAATGGAGCTCGGACTCGCTTCCCTCGCGAGCCCGAGTCCGGCATGTGCTCGGGACCCGGGGGCCCCGGCTAGCGCTAAGGATATACTTCCGGGACCCAAGGCCCCGGACTAGGATACGGTTTGATATAAGCCGGGTTCCGGAGGCCCGGGCTTGAATATGGGGTGTGAGACGACCTTCCGGAAGCATTCTCGCCGGGGCGGTGCTATCCGGGCTATCGCGCCCTATTCCGGGTGTCGCGTTCCTAGGCTTGCACTCGCCTTGGCGAGGGCTGCCCTGGTCCGGCACCTCAGTGTTGGGCCCGGGGCACGGATTCGGGAATCCGTGCCTCGGCTCAATACGTGTCTGGGACCCAGGGGCCCCGGACTGAAATATGGCTTGTTATATATGACCGACATGTGCCCGGGCACAGGGGCCCGGGTATGGATATGGACCATGTCGGGACAACTTCCCCGGACCCGCCCATGCCGAGACAATGTTGTCCGGGTACTTGCGCCCTGTCGAAGCTATTCTGGATCGGGAGCGGGATTCGGACCGTCCGCCTAAGGGTCGGACGGTCCGAGTCGCTACAACCGGACCGTCCGTCGACGGTTCGGACCGTCCGAACCGTTTCGAGCGCACTTGGCTCGCTACTGGTTCTGCCGGGACTCGGACTCAGCTCCCTCGGACTCAGGTCCCTTGAGAGGGAGTGAGCTCTCCGTGATCGGACCGGGGGGAGATATGCGCGCCCGGGAGCCACGCTCCGACCGGGGCGAGATACGCGCCCGGGAGGCAAGGGCTGCGACCGGGGCTATTTACACACCTGGGAGCTAAACTCCGACCGGGGCTAAGGACGCACCCGGGAGCCAAAGGCTTCGACCGGGGCGATTTATGCGCGCCCGGGAGCCACGCTCCGACCGGGGCGAGATCGGCGCCCGGGAGCGAAGGGCTCCGACCGGGGCCAGATAGGCACCCGGGAGCCAGGGGCCTGACCGGCGCTAAATATGCGCGCTCGGGAGCCAAGCTTCGACCGGGGCTATGGACGCACCCGGGAGCCAAGCTCCAACCGGGGCTAAACCCGCTCCCGGGAGCCGAGCTCCGACCGGGAGGAGATATGCGCCCGGGAGCGAAGCTCCGACCGGGGCTAGGCTCGCACCCGGGAGCCAAAGGCTACGACCGGGGCTAGATATGCGCGCCCGGGAGCCAGGGGCTCCGACCGGACGGGCTCAGGTCCCTTGAGAGGGAGCGAGCTCGGGCCCGCTACTGCTCCTGCCGGGACTTCTGGACGCGCTCGGCCAACTTGTGGACGGCGCGGCACTCCACGAGGTCGTGCAAATCCGTCTCGTGGACGGCGCACCACCTCCGGGTTTCGGCCGGCTCGAGACGCTCGGCTAAGCGTTGGACGGCACGACACTTCGTGATGTCGTGCCGGTCCGTGTCGTGGAAGGCGCACCAACCTCGGGCTGCGGCCGGCTTAAGACGCTCGGCCATGCCCTCGACGGCGCGGCACTCCGTGATGTCATGCCGGTCCGTGTTATGATAGGCGCACCACCCTCGGGCGAAGGCCGGCTCGGCATGCTCGGGTGAGCGCTGGACGGCGCGGCACTCCGCAATGTCGTGCCAGTCCGTCTGGTGGAGAGGGCACCACTTCTGGGCTATTGCCGGCGGTGGCGTCGCGCGTGCGGCCTTTCGCCGCTTGCGGCGACCATGGCCCCTGCGGGCACCGTAGCTCCGGGGGCTGCCCGTAGCCGCCAAGGCACAGCTCTCGGCCACCGCCTTGGCCTTCTGGCGGTTCCTTCTGTTCCGCTGCAGTGCGGAACGTGAAAGCTTGCCATCCTCTTTAGGATCCTGGTCGGGGGCCCCAGCACTTGCAGCAGCGTTCGCGCGCCGCTCGATCGTGACCCGGGCGTCCTCCTGAACCCGCGTCCGGTCCAGCCAGTCGCGGAGATCGCCATGGCCATTGTTGGAGTCCCGCGGACGATGGCCTTCCGCCATGGAGCGCGTCGGTGTCGGAGGCGCCAGCGTACCACCTAAAAAGGAAACTCCCCCTACCTGGCGCGCCAGCTGTCGGAGGATTAAACCTCGACGGCGGGAAGTCGGGAGACCCCCCTTTTGAGATTCGGCCAGGGGAGTAGTTCTCAGGCGGAGCCGGCTTCAGGTGTAGCAGAAAGATAGGCGAAGAAGACGTAGAAAAGACTGCGGGGTTCGGACCATCCACAGCGGGCCCGGACCGTCCAAACCGCGGTGAAGCAGAGGATGGAGGCTGAAGGGTCCGGACCGTCCAAACCGGGTCCGGACCGTCCGAACCGAGGAGTTCCCGCGGGGAAGACGATGAACAGCACACACGAGGGAGACGCGAGGATTTATACAGGTTCGGGCCGCCGGAGCGTAATACCCTACTCCTGTGTGTATGCTATGTTGTGGATGAATGTGGCTTGGTGTTTACAAGGTGAGCTCAGCCCGCTGGCCGGCGCTAAGGAAGAGAAACAGTCGAGTGAGCTCCGGTGCGGAGGGCTGGGAGTTAGAGGTCCTCAGTTGAGTCTGCCCTTTCCCTGGTGGCTTGGATCCTCCTTTATAGATTTAGGGGAGTCCACAGTGCCGAGAGAGAGCTAGTTACCACTCGTTCGCACGCACGCCGCCGCCTGCCGCGCCGTGCCGGAGGGACGTCCAGTCGCCGCCTGGCCCTGCTACTGCGGTCGGCCGGAGCATGGTCTGCTGTGGGCGGCTGGAGCGTCAAGGTGCTGTCGGTTCGGCCGCCGAGGGTGGCTGGTCTGGTCGCTTTGCCGCTCGGTTGTGGGCGGCTGGAGCACAGAGACGTGACAGCGGCTGTCTCCTAGAGATGCTGTCGGGAGACAGGCGGGAGGCGCCGTTAATGCGAATATTTGGGGAGCTGGTTCAGACCCTGCCGGGGGCCGACATGTGGGCCCCGGGCAGGCAATGAGACAATAGCGCCCGGAGGCAAGGCGTGGGCCCGAGGCCAACGAGGCCCCGGGGCCAAGCCGACACAGACGACGCCCCGGGCGTGTGCCCGGGGCCGATGGAGAGGGTGCCCCGGGGACGAGCCCGGGGCAGATGGCGATGACGCCCCGGGGACGAGCCCGGGAGCAATGGGGAGATGACGCCCCGGGGAACTGACGTGGCTATGGATCCACCCGTCCCCGCAGGCTGTGGGACCCCCAGTCCCATTTCGCCGACAGTATTCTATCAAAAAAGTACAGAAAGTGATTCAATAGAGTGGTTTATATGTGTTTTTACTGTGTACAAGATGGTAAGATCAGGTTTAAACAATAATATGGTGATAGAATTGGTTAATTATTTTTTTCTCAAGTGAAATAGCTTAATAGTGATATATATTAATATTAATATGTACTCCGTCTTTAACGCGTGTATCTTATTGACACTGTCTTCAATAGTATACTTTGATTCTTGATTATTTTTATAATATATTATCAACAACTATAAAATTAATATCATATAAAATTATTTTCAAATACGAAACTAATGATATCATATACATGACAAAAAATATACACTATTAGTTTAATAATCGCAAATACTAGCTTTACGAAAAACAATGAGAGGAGGGAGTAATTTCTAGACTCGTCTATCAACGAGTGAAAAAGAAATAATTAAATCAAGTTGGATTTAACGGAATAATTTTTATGTTATATAAACAATATCACTTATATTGGTATTATTCCGAGTTGTTCAATCATTATAGAAAGCTATTTGATTTTTATACTAAGGTACCTACCTATACGTTACAACAAAACCTTGCGTAAGGACTTTAACTGTTCCATTGCATTCTTAATAATGTTTTAGTTTTTCCTAGTCCGAATAGTGTTTGCTTTAGTTTTTTTCATCCTAGTTCTTTTTTCTGTGGATATGATTCATTTTTTCTATCATGGTTTTTCTTCATTTTCTATCATGGTTTTTCTCGCTGGTGGGTAGGGGCGGCGGGTTTTTCTTCATTTTTTTAGGGTTGGAAAAGAGGGATGTGCGGATTCACTCTCGCTTGCTCTGGAAGCCTCTAGCGCCTGCAAGTTCTTTTTCCCTCTTCCTCCTCGTTTCTAGCGGCTCGTCGCCAACGACCAAGGAAGAGAGGGGTCAGGCCCCGTCCTCCCCTAGTTTATAGGTTCGGATTCCTGATGTTCAGGTTAATCCCATTTTCTTTCGGTTCATGTGTACAACCCGACGTGGCCGCCGGCGCCGGCTCCCCGTCATGGTGTCATGGGGGAAGTCGTCGAAGCTCTCTCTAGTGGCCATCTCCTATGTTTCTAGGCCCTTCTTCGTCGTCGTCAACTGGGTGTGCTCCAGATCTGCTCAGGTTGCGTCGGCCGACATATCTTTCTCCGGCGAGCAAACTTCAAGGGCGGTGGTCTTCTTCCTCGCTTCCGATGGCAGCTTATTATCAGGCAGATGGGATCTATAAGGGTATAAGGTGAGTTTGGTTAGATGGATATCTTTTATGCCTGATGGGAGATAGCCATCCCAGTTTTTCATTCCTTGGTCTGCAAAGGTAAATGGAACGGAAACTGTACAGAATATTCAAGAAATAAGCTGGATAAGGCTATCCGAATGAGACCATCGGTAGCAAGTGATTAGTGATAATTAGTTTATTTTAATGTTAATTAGTAATTTTCTTGTTAAGATTAGTGTTGATTAAGGTTAAATAATCTATTTTGTAGTAATTAGTATTGATTATAATAAAATTAAAAATATTACATATTTTTTATTAATTTTAGTTAACGATTCTCATTTTATCTAGCCTCATTTATCCAACCAAACAAAAAAATTAGTTTATTCCATCCATATAACCAAACATCTAATCATCCCTACAAACATAAATAACCATATCTCATCTAACCTTAATCATTCCTACAAACATAAATAACTATATCTCATCTAACCTTCTTTACGAGCCAAATGGACCTTGAGCTGTGCTAAGGCACCATTCGAAGGTAAATGTTAGGGGTAAAAACTCCTCTATTTTTCATAAGCACGTTTTTCGAATGGCTAGATGATATGTTTCTTTAAAAAAAATTATCTAAAAGTTATTTTAAAAAAATTAAATAAATCTATTTTTTAAATTTATAATAATTAAAATTTAATTAATTATACGTTAAAAATTTATCTCGTTTTATGTGTGCTAAAAATTTTAGCAAACCTGCAGCTCCGAACTCCTCCACACAACGGAGGCCGAATCAGGTATTGCTGGCCTTGGTTTCTTCGTCTTCGTTGCCAGCGTGATTGATTCGGCCGCCTGCACGATGAATCTGCCACAATGTTTCCCCTCTTCATCATTTCCGACGGTGTAATCTAGAGGCGAAGCTGAACTTTGCTTGCCAAAGACCCTAACCTCCTTTGTGAGGCCCTGTTTGGGTTCATGCTGAGGCTCGATCTGTTGCAGCTCATTGTGGTCGTACTCTCCACGGTCGTCAAGAGCGTCATCAAGATCAAGGCAGTCGTCATTGTGGTCTTGGAGTACATGATTGCGTTTTTCTTTTGTTTGTCCTCCTACATAAATCTGGATCTTTGTGTAATCTGTCCCTTTTTAAGGGGCCATCCTGTAAAACTGGCTATACTCCCGATGCCTAAATATATTCTGAGACAGTAGCCTCTTTGTCTTCAGGAAAAAAAAAAAGAAAAGAAAAGATGTGCGTCGGTTTTCCATGGTTTGTGATGAGCGGATGCCTCCCTCTGAGTAGTAAATGTTGGGAGACCAACGAGCCATGAAGGCCAGCTCGAGGTTTCTCTCAATATAGGCTATCACCAAATATGAAAGGTATCCCATGGCATGGCTATATAAAGGGAGAGAGATATTATTGTACAGTGAAAAGATGTTGAATAAGAATATTATGTCTCTTCTTAAACTTGTGTCTTCATTTTATTTTTGTATTATATAATCCCTCTTGGACTACTCTCTAGCAAGGGTTGTATAACACGAAAGTTCTACCAGAAACTGAGGTAGAAGAAAGATAAAGAACCCATTGATCCATCTTGAATCTCATTGAATGAATTGGAAAAATCGATCCTCTTTTTTGAACTCATTTTGTTTTTCCATTCCCGATGAAATCCGCCACCGCTGACTTGGAGACGCCGGCGAAAGCCGATTGACGGGTTTTCGGACAACCACGAGCTCCACATAGTACCACGTGCCAGCCACTAGTAACTGGCCACGGCTGTGTCGCACTGAGCGGCGGTGCTAGCCGCCATGGACACCCTCATAGCCAGTCACACACACCATGGCACGCTGCCGCACGCTCCGGAACGCCCCCTGTTGTGGCCGCACCCTGGATGGTGCGTGACGCGTGTTGGCTGTGGCTATAGCCATGTGCTACGCCGCGCCACGTCGATGCCGCATCCTGAACAGCGTTGTCGTTGCGTGCCGCCTGGCGACGCCTACACTCACCGGCGCCCGTCCCTCGCGTGCTAGCCGGCGCCGCTCTGCCCCACGATGCCCACCGTGGCTGCGCCCTAGCCACTCGGCTAGCTGCATGCTGGCCATGCATCATGCCATGCCACGCACGGGCTGCACCCTGCTCCATGGCCGCGCGCCACGTGCCGCGCCAAGCCTGGCTTCCAGCCCGGACGGTCAAGCCACGCGGCGTAGCTGCACGCTGACGCGTGGTTGCGCGCCGGCCGGATGCCGGCCGATTTGGTAAGAAAAGGGAAAGAAAGGAAAGGAAAAAAAAAGAAAGAAATGGGTGATTTTGCAGAAAGGTCCCTATTTTTTCTAAAAATAATAAGCGTAGCCCTGCATAGTAAAACTTGCGCATAAGACCCTGGAAATTCCAAAAACTTTATGTACAACCCTCCCATGCATGGAAAAATGCTAATGACTCTTGTATCTTGCAAAATTTACCAAAATTTACATTATAGTATAGAAATGCCCTAGGATTTTGTATTTACATCCCGTTTATCACATCCTTGGCATTTTATTACTTTTATGAATTTTATAATGCATTTAATTATGTCCTAAGCAATTTACTTATGCATTTCCTATTATTTTGTATATGTATTTTCATTTATGCAATCTCTCACCATTACCCAGAGTAATAACTTGAGATATTCTGCAAACATGTAGATGGCTAAAGTGATGAACCAGGCATTCACCAAGTCTGCCTCGCATGGCCAGACTGATTTGACATTACTCCCCAACCTCAAAGTTGCTTTTGGAGCCATGAAGCTCGAGCACGCCATCGAGGCAAGCACCTCCACCAACAAAGGAGGATATGTGGTGCAAAGGAGGAGGAAGGGCAAGAAGAAAAGAAGCATGAACAAGCCCTATAGATAGCAGAACCAAGGGTGCCACAGATGTGGTACCTGCGGACATTGGTCCAGTATATGTCATGAAGTCCTACATACCATTGATGTCCACCATGCCAAGTAGAAGAAAAAGAAGTCCAAGACCCATCGTGCAAGCAAGAAGGGTCCACTCGGTGCCATTGTCATCCCCAATATCACCCCACCAGTAGCAGTAGGGGATGATGACTGGGTGATCATTGACATCAATGATGAGGGCTACCTCGCTAGCTTAGAGTCATCTGAGTTGAGCACTTAGTTATCTCTATATTTTCGCAAGATGAGAACATTATTGAATAATTATAAGCTCTATGAGAGCAAACTTATTTGAATTTGGCACGACCTTATTTATCCATTATAACATTTTGTTCTATGATAAATTCTTGTTTTACTTATACATTTTATCTCATAGAATACGTGTGGAGTCCAATATGGAGGAAGTTTGCATTGTGGACAGCGATACCACAAACATGATCTTAAGAGAAACACGATACTTCCAGACCGTAAGAAAAGGCTGGAACTATCATGACGATCACAAGTAGCGATCCGTACATAGTCGGCTCTGGCAAAGCCACTATTGTACTTCCCATGGGTATTACTTTAGAAATTGAAGAAGTATTATTGTACCCTGAATTAATAAGAATCCTCTTTAAGTTTCAAAGACATTCGCTCAAACGGTTTTCTTGTAGAAACCTGCAATGAGAAGGGTAAAGAATACCTGCTCATCACAAAGCACGCGGAATGTGGGAAAAGAATTATGGAGAAGCTTCCTGCATTAGAAACTGGGCTATACTACACAAGGATACGAACACCCGCAATGTTCACAACACTTAAGATTGTGTTTAGACACTCTGAATTATTTTCCCTTTGGCATGATAGACTTGGCCATTCAGGTCTTAGAATGATGAGGAACTGTGACACCCTGATTTTCCCTCAGGGATTTAAAAATTATTAAATAATTTATTTCTAGAATTTATATTAATTTTCAAAGCATTTAAAAAGAAAATTAATGTGGGAAGTAAAATTTCCTGTGATAAATCATGCATGGAGTTATTTTTGTTAATTTCTCTATGTCCTAAAGTACTCTTTGGGATTTTCTAGGAATTTTTAGAGCTCAATAAATAATTTTAATAATACATAGTTCATTTCAGTGATTATTTAAAAATGGAAAACCAAATTAAAAACCCCCTTCCTTGTCCTGGGCCGAACCCGGCCCATCCATCCTCCCCCCTCGCTCTCTCCCACGCGAGTCCAAAACTCCCTCCATTCCCCGATCGTGGCCCACCAGCCCGCCATGGCCTGCCTCCTCTCCTCCACATGACCTGCCCCCGCCTCAGCCCGACGCCGCACCAGGCCAACCTAGCCGGGCCGATTCCCCCATGGCCCAGCTCGCTTGACCAGCCGTGCCTCCCCCATTGTCACACCCTGAAAATCGCTTTAATTAAAAAATATTTTTGGATAATGTAACAGCCCTAAAAATGACTAAATTTTAAAACCGTTTTTATTTTTGTGTATTTTCAAAAATCCACGTCAAGTTTATCGTTTCGTTCAATTTTAAAATATCGTTCTTCGTTCATCGTTCGTTTTTCTTTTTCTTTTTATTTTTTAATTTTCTCGGAAGTGCAAATCTTTCTATCCATCAATCCATTCATCCTAAATTCTCGCAGATGAGTCTGCGTCATTCTCGGGCCATCGACCCGTTTCTTTTCCTCGATCCGGTCTATTTTTTTTTTATTTATCCTTCTCTTTCTTTTTCTTATTTTCCCTCTGGCCGCCAGCCCAGGCCGGACTAGAGACAAGTCGGGCCCAGCCCAGGCCGGCCCATCCTCCCTCCACCGCCTCTGCCGTGAGACAGAGCGCTGCCATCGCCATCGCTGCTTCTGCTTTCCTCGCCACGCAGCTGCTTCGCTATCTCGTTGTCATCCACGCGTCCTCCTCCTGCTTGACATCAAGCTAGCCAAGCCCTAGCTCAAGCTCATCACAGAGCCGACCTCAGCTAGATGCTGCCGACGCCGCATCCATTCTCCATCATCTCTCTGCCGCCATTGCCGCTCTCTGCCTCCCTCTCTATCTCCCTCTTCGCCATCCCTTGTCAGCCACCGCCAAAAGCCAAAAGGGGCACCATCACCTCCTCTTCACTTCCCTGAAACCGCCCCAACCTCCGCTGCACTGTTCGTCGTCGCCGGAGCCGAGAAAGGAGAAGCCCTAGCACGGCTGCCGGAGGTATTTCGCCAAAATTCGTCACCGTCGTTGTCCATCTTCCAAAATTGAGGTCACCATCATCAACCTCACACCAAATACCTTATTTCCCCTCTCCTTCCGTCGTTGTTCCGCTGCCGGGTGCCCACCAGCGCCGGCCGCGCCGCGGCGCCTCTGTCTTGACCGCCGCTGGCTACACAATGCGTCGCCGCTGCAGCCACTCCTGCACCCATCTACCGCCGTTTACAGCTCCCTCCAGCCGCCTTGAAGCTCCCCGGCCGCCGCTCTGCCGCCGGAACGACGTCGGCGCCGCCGCCCCTTTCTTGGCCGCCGTTGGCCGCACGGTGCGTCGCCGCCTCAGGCATTCCCAGCTCAAGCCACCTCCACCGTCAGCTTCCCCATGGCACACTGATGCTTCTATACCGCCTCGCCCCGCCGCCAGCTCGCCGGAGCGCCGCCGCCGTGGTCTGCCACCGCCGCCACGATCTGGCCGTCGACGCCGGCCTTGCCACCGCCTCCCCAACCACAGTAGACCTCGGGAATGGAGTCACCTCGGCCTCTAGACCCTGGAACCGGCCCTACTTCGCCACCCCTCAGCGTCCCTCGCCGCCGGCAGCCCTGAACCGCTGCCGCCTCCTGTTAACCGCAGAAAACCGACCATTTCTGTTTTTCCTTTAGAAAAATAAATCCAAAAATCATTTAATTACCTGGTTTGACAGGTTCAGTGACCGTTTGACCTCAGAACAAAAATCCAAGACCTTTTCCTGACTCGAATTATTCTGAATCCATCCGTGCCAGTTTTATCACGATCCGAGCATGCGTTGACGAAACCCTAATGTTGGCTCTAGGGTTTCCGCTTGACGCGACTTTAAAAAATCTCAAAATTCTTCCATAATTTCTCTTTTAATATCCTATGTACTTTCTAAATTTTTAGCATTTATTTAGAGTTATTCGCTTATTTATTTTATTCGTGTATCGATAGATTCCGTCGCAGCAGATCCAATCGAGAAGTCCGAGTCCGCAGCTGACGCATACGCCTACGCAGTCATAGGAGGAGACGATTGGTATGACTACGTCGATCCCGAAGGCAAGTCATACATCCTTTGAACAATAATTGAACTCGATCTGGAGCTAGGTCATATTTTAGGTAGAGTACTACCTTGAAGTTCTTAAATAGGATGCATGAGTTAATTTTCTAAAGTATTTCGAAATAGATAACACCTTTTATTTGATATTGTTATAAATGTAATTCCATGCCTTGAGTTGAGCCTAATATATATCTTTGAAAACTCTAGGTTAATCCTGCTTATTATGAACATGTTGAATGTTATATGAACTTGTTATTTTATGTGATAGTTTAGAAAGTATATGATATATTTAAAGTTTTAAGGACATAACCCCTTGTGCCAGTATAAGTGACATAGTTAGCGCCCATTCGCACAATCGAGGTATTCGGACCCAGTGTATACTGCTCCAGTGAATTAAACTTCTGCAGTCTTTCAGTGTATTGGCATTTTAGGCTTTAACATGTGTAATGGCCACTAAGTGATGTAAGATTATTTGACTATATGAGTGTGGGTGCTGCGGTGCCCTTTGTGGTCTTTGAGGATTGCGTGTTCCTCCTACTCGTGCAATAGTGGGTGGACGAGTCGTCGGGTTGGTGCACACCCTCACGAAGGCCAAGTTGAGGCCAACAGGCGTCTTGTCCTATAACCTGCTAGGCAGAACAGAGATGAGCTTAGGGCAGTACTACAATTTGTTATCTTCAGCCTGGCTAGCTATGGGTATCGTGTGGGTAAAGCTGGGTAGACGCTGCAGAGTCGTTTGGTATTTGAATACGCCGTGCTCCCGGTTAATGGAGATATGTCTATAGGTGAATCCAGAGTAATGGCATGAGTAGAATTGTGATAATGGTTTAAATTGAGATATGACGACATGTAATATTAAACCCTTTAAAACTAAATTTATTTATAAATTGGGATATTTGTGAACTACTGATAAGGTTAGAGTTAAACCAGTTCCCTTCTTTGTTATATCCTGCATCACTATATATTTCCCTGCATGGCTTGCGGAGTACTTGTGTACTCAGTCTTGCATATTTTGGGCTCCAGCCGTTCAGGAAAAAGTTACAGGTGAAGTCGAGGAAGCCGTCGATCCGCTGGATTGGGACGAAGACGAAGGCTTTGAGTTTTAGGTCGACTCTACACTTAAGCCGTTCCTGTGGTGCAGAGTTGCGTCTTTTGGTTATACATGTACGGCCATAGGCCCGTTGTGTGCGTGTGTTGAGTTTGGGTTGTATTAGAACCTTGTCGGTTTGTATAATTAATCGAAGTTCTGTTTCTGTATCATTCTATGCGTAACTGAACTTCCTGGGCGGTTACGTGTATTGTGGGACATTTGGATCCCCTCCAAACAGTTCCCACAGGTAAATCGAAATACAAGAATACGCTAAAAAAAATTTTGTTTGAGAAACATGTTTGAATAAAATTTTGAAATTTTTTAAATTAAAACACCCAAGATTAAATTTTAAAATAAATACTTGGATGCTTTTATATTCCTGGGGTTTTTGTTAGAATATTTTAAGCGTTTAAGTATTTATAAGAATAAACTCTTTCTTTTTCATGGCGGTATTTATTTCTGGTAAATTTCCCACGATTTAATAAACTCTCTGAAATTTTCTCGGAATTTTTGGAGCTCCAGAATTAATTTTAATGAGACAAATATTATTTCTATAATTAGATAAACCTATATAAAACCCTGTCTTTTCCCTTGTTCGAGTCGTTCTGGTTCAGTCCTTTGAAGTCTCCCGTTCATCATGAACTCTGACTCCCTTTTCTTCTAGGGTTTCGTGTCACTCCCGGAACCCTAAAACCTTCTCGACGTTCCGATTCTCAAAATATACCGATATTCCAAGCGATCGAATGTTTCCTAAACTATCCCCCTCCTGTTCTCGACTCCCAAAATATTCCCCATATTTTGAAAGTTCATTTATTCCGTTCCCGAACTCCGTGAAATATATTCCTCAAATATCCTAATTTTTCGGTCGACGCAAAATACCCTCTATTTTCCCCAAGTTACTAATTTCGTAAATATTTCCAATTTTTTCTGATTTCGGAATATTCCTACTAATTTCTCACAATATTCTAGAAATTCCCAAAATATTCTTATACTTGGAGGGTTCCAAAAATTTCGTTGAATCTCCTCGGTTCCAAAGAAATATTTCGATCTCCAAAAGTGTTTCGATGTTTTTGATTTTCCTAGTATATATATACACCGACGTTCGTGACTCTCCAAAATTCCGAACAATTTTCCCAATTTTCGATATCTCTGATACTTCTTAAAATTCTAAAATTCAAATTCCAAATTTAAGAAATTTTCCAGAAAAATCCCCACCTTTTCTCTTTCTCTTCTCTTTTCCTTTTTCTTCCAATTTTCCCTATCCCCTTTTATTTTTCTCTCCTTCTTTCTGGTTCTGCCCTCCTGTTCATCTTCTTCTTGGACTCTTTCTCTCTGCTTTAGAGCCAGCTAGCCGAGCCGCCGCCGTCGCCCTGGGTTGCGCCCCCCTCGGCTGCGCTCCTCTCCGGACCTAGCCTACGCCGCCCCGGCCCCGGCCTACATCGCCCGCGCCCCCTCGGCCCGCGCCAAGCTCGCCTAGCCTGCGCCGCCCCGGCCTCCGGCCGCGCAACCGCCTGCCGCCGCGTTTCTCGGCACATCGCGCCACACGTCCCCACGACGCCGCCATTCCCGCGCCCTCTTCCTCCTGTGCCCGCGTCTAACCGCGCAAGCCGAGGTCGCCCTCCACTTCCCCACTCCCTCTCCTGTTTTTCCCCCAAATCAGCCGTCACCTCCCCTGCTGTCGCGCCACCCCAAGCATAGAGCCACCGCCTGGCGCCCCGCTCCCCTGCTCGCTCGCTGTCGCCTGCGCCACCCCGTCAGTGCCGCCGCCGCATCCAGCGCCGCCCCGAGCCGCGCCGGGTTGCCACGACCCCACCACCGTCTCTGCCGCGTCGAGCCGTGCCTCGACGTACCCCTCCTCGAAGCCAACCGCCGCCGAAGCGCTGCCGTCGTCTTCAACCCGAGGAGCTCGCCGTCTCCTCGCCGCCGTCGCCTGCGCCTCCTCGTCACCCGCGGGGTCGTCGCCGCGCCGTCGCCTGCCTCTGCCGCCGCCCGGCTTAGCGCCCTGCGCCGCCGTCTTCTCCGGCTGCCCAGCGCGTCGCCCCGAGGCAGAGTGCCGCCGCCCTGCTGTCGCCATCCAGGGCCACCCGCCGAGCCGCCCCATCTCCTGCACGTGTCGTCCTCGCCCCGTGTCCGATGCTGCCGCCCCGCGTGCCCTGCCCCAAGCTGCCGTCGTCGTCGTCACCCGCGGGGTTGTCGCCCGCCACTGGTGAGCATCCCCGAAGCCGCCTCTGTTTTCCCCTCCGTTCGTCACAGCTCCTAGCCGCCGCAGCCGCAGGGTGTGGTGAGCATCCCCAAAGCCGCCTCTGTTTTCCCCTCCGTTCGTCGTAGCTCCTAGCCGCCGCAGCCGCAGGGCGTCGGTCCCATCTCAGCCTCTCTTCTCCGGAACGGCGTCGCCTCTATTTCCCTCTTTGGTGCGCCGCCGTGGGTTGTCATCGCTGCATGTCACCGGCCGAAGTCGTCGCCCTCCGTCGCCGGCCATCGCTGTGGTCACCGTTGAGCATCTCCGTTGTTCGCCGTTCATCGCCGGCCGGACGCCGTCCGTCGTCGACGTCCACCGTGCCATGCCACCATTGCTTGCCGCCTTTGCCGATCCCTGCTTCGCCTGGCCGAGAGCCACCGGCACATGGTCCTCACAACATCTCCCTCCCCAATGCATCAGTGCATGACATGTGGGCCCGGTCTATAATTCCAGATCCATTCACAGTCGCCCGGTCATTTTCAATTTAATCCAAGCCATCTGATCTTCATAAACCGTTGATCGGATCTCGTTCGTCCAATCTGTCACAGCCCCAAAATCTAAATTAAGGTAATTAGTGTTAAGCCCTAGCTAATCCTTTGTCTTGTGCTAGTTGTTACTTTCCAAGTTTTGTATATCTAAAAATCCTAGAAAAATTCCTAAACATGTCAGGTGATGTGAGTAAGCCCCTGTAAAAATTTCATAATTTTATCCCTTCTGGAAGCACCTCAATTAAATAGATCAGTATCAGATGAATAGCAAAACCCTAATCGGCAAAATTAGACCAACTCCAGAAAGTGCATCAAGTTGAACAGAAACATATGGGGGAAATAATTTATTCAAATACTAGATCATTTATCATGAATTAATATAATTTTTCTAGAATTTATTTCATTGGTTTAGACCCCTCAAAAATTCCAAACAAGTTTCAGCCTAGATCCTTCTGTTTGACATATGCCCTTGTATGGTCTAAGGAATTTCCAAAGATTTTTGGCTGCACATTTAATCAAGGGAAAATTCCTGTAAGCACTATCCCACATAATTAATCCACTGTAAATTTTACATAATTTTATCACTTCAATAAAAGCTTCAACAAAATCCCTCAAATCAGCAAAGCTAGGAAGCTAGCTGAAATAAATTGGTTCACTTCTGAAATTCACCAAATGAAAATGAAGACTAATTAGACACAGCCCTTTTGCCAAAGTGGGAGCCAACATGAACCCCACTACCAGGAATTTTGGTTTAATTTATCTCCCAAAGAAAACACATAAAATGATAAGATCAAGGCACTGGAGAAACAAGTGAAACTGCAGCAAAACTGGGTCTGTGTGCCTACTTTGCAATTTTACCAAAGCTGAACCAGACCACTTCTAACCACGAAATTTGGTCAGCATGTTAAACACATCTTCCTCTACCTCCATTAATTTTCCCACAATTTATGCTCCTCATTAATCTAGTGAAACAGTAGTGTAAAGACTGCCTGCTTGACAGCTAGCAAGACTTAGTTTCTGGAGTTTTCTCCTCTCATCTTTCACTGACCAGTGGGACCCACAACACCCTGGCCCACCTGTAAGCCTCTGCCAGTCTTGGGACAGTGAGTTTCACCCCATTCCTACCCACACCCCTCTCTTTTCCATAGGAATTAACTCCAAGGACCCACAAGTCATAGAGTAAATCTAGCTAAATATGAGTAGAACATTGTTGCCTGACATGTGGGACCCACCAGAGGCACTGTGGAGATGGAGCAACTCAGCATTGCATGAGCCAACGTGTCACTGCCTCCTTCTTCCTTCCCTCCTCTCAGTTTACAGAGCCCTGGACAGCTTAGCTTGGAGAGCATCGACCACTTCATCTCTAATCTCGCCATCAGAACCTCCTCCTCATCCTCTCCATGTTCCCACCGAGAAAACCCACGGAACTCCCAAGAATCACCGTCGGCAACTTCATCTTCCCCGGCGCCGTCAGTGTTCGACAGAAACCCAGCTAGCTCCAGTGAGCTCCATCCCTTCTAAGCCTTGGGAACATGATCTCCATCTTCTGATCGTTCCATTTTGTCTTTGGTCGCCCTAGGAATTGCCAGCCGAAGCCGCCGTCGTCCTCACCTTCGGTCCAGTGAGCGCCGCCGCGACATCGTCGCTGTTCCGGCAAGCTCAGGTGATCCCAGCCCGAGCCACCGCGCCTCCAGCATCGCCTTGTCTCCAGAAGGCCGCCAACCGAAAGAATCGAGCTGTGGTATCCCGAAGCTCGAGGTCGACACATTCTTTCCCAACTCCAGTCATCGCTCCGCCGCTGCCATTCCCGTTGATCGGGTGAGCCATCCGTCGATTCCTTGCACTGAGACTATCTTTAAGAGATCCCTAACCTGGTGGACACCTGACCTCAACTGCAGATCGAGCGAAGAGAGACGCTTGCCGTGGAACCCGAAGCTTCCGCCGCCGCCGGGCCAAGTTCGCCGTCGCCGTTGCTGTTTCCGTTTCACCGAGACCAGCACAACCTTCAGTGAGCATCTTGGTACCCTTTAGACGCTAAGGCATGCTTTGTTTTGGCCTGAAACCGCCCGTAGCCGAGTCGGCCTAGCCAACCCGAACCACTCCACCGCTGGAGCTCGCCGTCGGCGAGATTCCGGTGACCCGAGGTGTCAAGAAGACCACCCTTAGCTCCGCCGTGAACTCCTCTACCTTTTCTGTTTTGGGCCCGACCGCAGCCGAGCTGCCGTTCACCGTCGCCGCCGCCGAGAAGCCCGCCGGCTCTGTCTGCCTGCGCCCTTCTCTGTTCGCCGCCAGGCAGGACCATACACTCCGGGAACGGACGGTCCGATCCATGCGCCCGCGCCCTCGCGCCCGCGCCCTGCTCTGCTTTGCCTCGCTGGCCTGCGGGCCCGGGCTGCAAGGGAAATCAGAAAAGAAGAAAGAAGAAAGAAATAGGAAATTTAATTAAAAGATTTATCTTACAACAGAAAAATGGCTAAACTTTGCAAATCCATAACTTCTCCATTTTGACTCCAAATTGAGTGAAACCAATTTTGTTAGCTCTGTAAATTTGTGAACTTTATTATTGTAAAATAAAATAGGACAACTTCTGTACAGAAAATATCCATAAAATAATATGAAGCAAAATTGACTTATTTTGGGCTTAATAACTTGAAATATTCCCATAAAATTCATCCTAATTGCTAAAAATATGAAACCACTTCTGTTAAACTCAGAAAATTGTAACCTTACTGTGGAAAAGTTGTATTTGATAAAAATACCTCCCAAAATAGGCCTAAGTAATTTTCTAACCTTTCTTTTTGTTAAACTTGAAAAATTCATATCTAAATCATTTTTAAATCGAATTTCAGTGAACCAACTTTTGTCAGATCTAGGAAGATATGTATTTTCACATAAAAATGCTCATACTCATAAAATCCTACCAGAGAAGGCAAGCACATCTTTTCCACTTAGTGTTTTCCTATAGTTTTGGCTTTTGCCGTTTTCAGCCCTTCCACCTTGTCATTTTTGTATCTCCCAATCCAGGGATGCAAATGACTTGATTCTTTCTCCTAAAATCTTGTTAGGACATGCCATACCTACTGTATTTATCTCATAATTAATTGATCAAGTTGCATAGACATGTTTAATTGCTTCTTATTTGCATATTGCTTCTTATCGATAGATTCTGAGGATACGGAGTACGTGGAGATTAACCCAGAGCTTGAGTGTGACTTATCGCTGCAGCAAGGCAAGCGTCTAAGCATATTGAACCTATGTTTTCAATAAATTGATTTGTTTGTGAAAAACAATATCTATATGCATGCTTCAGTCCGTTTAAAATGGGGAAACGGGTAGAGTCATCTATACCCAATTGTATGCATTTCCATTCCTTGATTGTTGATACCATACTTTTACCTTGTCACTCCTGGCTAAGGACTTTGGAATACTCTTATTTTACCGAATGCTTAGCCATGCTTATTTCTAGACTTAGAGAAATCCGATAGATGGAGCTATCGGTTCAAAACTAGTTTAAAGCGAATAAATGGGTTCAAATCTGAAAAGAATAACCTCTGAATAATAATTGAAAGTATGTTTGACTTGGACGGATGATAGGGCGATGAAGGGATGGTGTTTCCCCGATGCATGTAGCTCCGTCTGGGTCGTTAAGGACCGAACATGTTGACATCTATTCAAGCACCCTACGTACTTCCACACGCCGGTCATGGGACGGCTTAACTCAGTAGCACGGGAGGCTGTGACCATCTACGCCCGTCCGTCAGTCGTGAGGGGAGACCTTTGGAGGACCTCAGTGCGAGTACGCAGAGCGGGCCTGCACTTGGTGAATCCATATGGCCGGAGGTGCCTCCCGCGACGGTGAGCCCGCCTTAGCTGCCACGCACGCACGTGGCTAAGTCGTCGGGGGCCCAGACGTGGTTTAGGTGGTTGGGGCTAAGCGTGCAAAAGGTTCTGTTGTGACCTCTAGTCCGCACTCAATGTGTAGAGTGTGGGTACCGACAGGTACGGATCAAACTAGAGTGTAGCCGTTGGGCTTCTATCACATCGTGTGGGTAAAGATGTACACCTCTGATCAGAGTAAGAACTATTCGAATAGCCGTGTCCACGGTTACAGGACGACTGCTTGATGTGTTAGTCAATGTATGTTAGCGACAAACTTGGGAGATATAGTTACGGGATTATGTGACTATATCATGATTTAGGATAGTCATGGATGAAAGGGGTTTCTATAAAAGGTTTTTGGATATTAATTATGACTTGGGTTAGTCATGAGAAAGGATATGCTTGTGTAGCATAATTGTTTGGGCAATGGTGGCCCGTGGGTAATGTTTAGAGCACGGTTGGTGCTCATTTATATTTCATTTTCAGAACTATAAGTTTGCTGTTTTAAAAATTCAGATTGTGTTATTTCTCAAAATGCTTATAGTTTCAAGTATTACTTGCTCAATAAAATCAGCTTTATGCGAAATCAGAGTCACATAGTCATATTCCTTGATGTAGAGACTAGCATTACTCCTTTGTACTATTAATACTGTGTAAGACTTGTGGAGTACCATTCGTACTCACGTTGCATTTTTCAGGTGAGGATATCGACGAAGATGGTGTGCTCTACTATTATCCCGCCGAGGGTGGCGAGGATAATATGTAGTCGAAGTTATGCTCTATCCCCAGTCGGTTGCCCTGTGGTATGGGTTTTGGCACCACTGGTTCTTGTCTTTTGTGTTTATATTCCGCTGCAAATCTTTTGTGTCATTTTGTGATGAATTAGGGTGTGAACCCTCTATGTAATAGTTGTAACTCTGCTGCTCGTCTATCCATTTTTTTAAAGTACTTGTGATGTTTATCAATTGCTTGCGATGAAAGTGTGAGGCTAGTCGCTTTCCTGGGGACTAGCTGAACATGAGTATGAGTTGTGTATAATTGAGATGGTTGGGGGATAGCTATTGTGGTTCGAGTCCTCTGGGGTACGTATCGTTTTTGGTCGCCACCATCGAGTGGTTTGACGGGCGTATGACGGGGAGGACTGGCAAGCTATCCTTATGATTATCTCTTTTGTACACTTCTCGGCATTTTTGGATTTGTATTGTGAGTGGGTAAAGATTATGGCAAGTCTGCGATGAGGATGGATGGTTACCGCATTTATTCGGGTTTTATTCGAGACCCCATCCATCTAGATAGTTCGCGTTGCCGTAATAGTTACTCTTCATAATGCACTTCTGGGGTGCCCACACAATCCCTTCGAGTTCAATTTGGGTCATTGGACCTCACTAATCCAGTCACCTTCCCACGTCGTCATGCCACGTCAGCCCTAAAAACCATCTCTGCTACCATGTCATCGCCACTTAATCTCGCTGACCACGTGGCAGCCACCTCACCGCCGGCCACTACCCCTCTCTATTCTTCTGGTCTATGGACTCGATCCACAAAAGCCTAGTCTATGGCAGTGGACCCCCCCCCTGTCAGTTTTTATCCAAAATAATTGTTCTAATCCGATCCCGTTTGTAGAATTCTCAAAAACTCAACCGTAGCCATCCAAGACACATAAAATCTCGGTCCGATTCTGACCGAAGGATTTCTCCGAGATCCACACTACCCGTTGGATCGTCTCGATCTAATCCATCTGAGCCACTAGATTCACATAAAATGCCGAACCAATCTCGGCCGTTTAAATCCATCCATATCGAATCCCAACCGTTGACTCTTTTTAATCCGCCAGTGCCCTGTCAGCCCTAGCCCAATCCACCACTCCAGCTATTCCTCGAAACTGTGAGCCATGACAGTGCCACTCTTTCTCCAGTGCCAAAAATAATTCTTTTAATTTAATTCCGAGAGAATATTCCAGAGAATATTCTTTTCCAATTCTTTTCGGATTTATTCTAAATTCGATATCCCGAAAGCCGTATCTTTTCCGTTTGAACTCCGAATCGACCCGTTCTTCTTCCTAAATTCATCTAAAATCATGCTTTACTAGTTTATGTAATTTTTATGTACTGTTTATTTGGAGTTTCTTAGGGTTTTTATCGTTTTGCGTGTAGTCACGTATAATCGTTGTTTCGGAGAACCGCGGAGTCTACGAAAGAGTTCGAAAGGGCAATCGAAGACGTTTTGTTGCAAGGCAAATCACACATTCATCCTTGGGTATGTTGAACCTACTTTGCGAAACATTTTACGATTTATAAATAAATTGCATGTTTTGTCAATTACATGGAATATGGGACAACCTATCCGCTTACTTGAGACCCTGTTTATTTGCTATCCATTCATTGATAACTTTGAGTGATAATCTGACTAGCTTATGTCTCATTGGATGACTTGGCTAGAGATAGGACCTGCTTAGCCATGCTTAGTACCACTAGATCACTGAAGGGATAATCACATTATTTCTTTATTTGGTAACCTAATGAGCCGTGTGCTTGAGGTGTTTGACCGTGGTGCTTGGTCGTAACTAATCAACTAAAATATGATCTAATGGTGGACTGTGGGTGCATGGTTTTGCTGGTCACACCTATGGCAGTTAAGGACTGGTTCGCGGGAACCACTTGAGCATATTTCTGTACAACCACAAGCCAGCGTGGGCAACGACTGGGCTTGTAGCGTCTCTTCTCCCTCTCCTAGGCACCGATGGTGAGAATGGGCGTGATAGAGTTGGGTCAGCCCGGGGTAGGGTTGATTGGCTTCCGGATCCATTATGGAGCAAGGGGGTGGCCTGGCCGATGTGGGGTATTCTGGCGGCAGGTGCAACCTCAGCGTGGTGTGGATGGTTAGGGAGAGGTTGCGTGAATGGTCCTGTCACGGCCCCTTCATCGTGGGTTACAGGCACGTGGAACACATGCGGGGCTGTGTCTTGTAGGTAAAGTTGTACATCTCTGATCAAAGTTAAATCTATTCGAATAGCCGCACCCGCGGATATGGGCGACTGGTCAAGACTCACTGTGATTAGTCTCACCTCTATTTAATTAAAATGACTTAATGGAACTGGTATAGTTTAGGTGGATGGTTTGGGGCCTGGTTAACGTGGTGTAACGTTGATCAGTTAGGCCTGGTTAACATGGTGTAACGTTGATCAGTGGGGCCTGGTTAATGTGGTGTAATGTTGATCAGTTGGGCCTGGTTAACGTGGTGTAATGTTGATCAGTGGAGGTTTGATATTGATTAATTAACCAACCTTTTATCGTTTGTGAACTACTATTGTTTGCAACTGCTTTTACACAAATAAACCCCTAGCTTCCCTTTAAAATCCCGTGCACAAATGCATCATTGGTGTGGCTTACTGAGTACGGTGGGTGGTACTCAGTCTTGCTATGTCCTCCTTTTCAGAAGTGAAGACCACTCATGTCGAAGTTGAGTTTAGAAGACCTTGGCTTATACCCTAGTTGAGCTTGCCTGTTGTGTGGAGCTGAAGTCACGCTAGTTTCGTCGTTCCGCTGCTGTTTTCTTCTGTGGGAGGATTAAGTGCCTCTTCTGTAAGTATTTACGCTTCGTTTATATTTGGATTTGTTTATTGATTTGTCATTTTGTGTACCCTAGCTTGATTCCTGGACAGGGATTTTAATACACAAAATAGTCTAGAAATTGGTTAAATTTCTGGGCATGACACCCATCCCGCTGACAGGTGGGGCCTAGGCCTACCTGTCAGTTCCTCCCCCAACCCTCCGGTTGACCCAGTCGGAGGGGATCGAGTGCCAATGCCATTTGATTTCCACTCGTCGTCGTTTTCCCGCGCCTCCACCCTCTATTCAAAATGTGTGGACCGCGTCCCTCGTCCTCACTCCCACGATCTCCCTCACTCCTCTGTGGTCGCCACCATTCCCAGACTTCTTCTCTCCCACGTTGCTGATCCACTTCGTTGGCCTTTGCCACCACCCCAGCCTCAATCCGCCTCCCCGAGCTCATAAATGGCTCCTCCGTGTTCCCCTCTCCCTTTTCCCTCACCTATCCAAGCTCGCCGTGCCTTCTAGCTCACTCTCCCCCGCGTAATCCCAGCGCCGCTGCCGGTTGTGCCTCCAGCCGCTCACCGCCAGTGATTGGAGCCATGTTGGGCTGCACCGTCTTCGCCACCAGCGTCGCAAGGTCGAGGAGACGCTTGGCCACCGTCTCCTCGGAGCCCCACGCCGCCAGAGAGCAATCTTTGCCACCGTCCCAAAAGCAATCGCCACAAGCCCTCGCCGCTGGCCGCCTCCCTACCTCTTCCAGCGTCTCAACCTAGCTTGGTGAGCTCCATATCTCATCCTTGTTCTCCCAGCACCTTCCGCCACCCTTGCCATGTCCCTAACGCTGGCTCCATCTTGAGGACCAAGCACCATGGCAGCCACCGTCTTCCAGCCGCCGCTCGTCGTTGCTCAGGGCCTCGTCGTGCCCCTCCGTTGTTGCCTCCATCATCGCCACTCCTCCCAAAAATCTATCCGTCCCTCCGTTGCCACCGAAGCTTGCCGGGAGGCGCTCGCCATTGCTGCCCCCGAAGCCACCGCCGCCAAATCCTCTCCAGCAAGCTCTCCCGTTGCTTCCCGTCCCCATTGGTGATTCTAACTCGCTTTGTAGCTCCCTCTCCTCTCCACCGTCGGCCGAGCCCGCTCCTTCCCGTCTCGGCCGTCTGATCTGCTCCACCGCGGATCTAGGCCATCTGTGTGGCCCATCTTGTGGCCGCCCGCATCGACGCTAGCATGGCGCCACATCGCCACCTCAACATCCCATCCACCGCAGCCGCCACGTGTGCACTTGCATGGCCACACCGCTCGGCCGATCCTAGCCGTTGATCCCGTGTGGTCAACCTCGGCCGCCCGCACCCAATGGACCATCCCCGTGCACTCGGTCCACGGTGCACCATCCTCTCCCTGTCGCTTACCCATGGGGCCCGCCTGTTGGCGCCGCCTTCCCCCAGATGACGCTATAATTATTATTTTTCTTCAGGAAAATAATTCGTTATTGTGTCATAAATCGAATTAAAATTCTGAAAATGCTTCAAAATAGTTGAAACTTCTAAATTCATAACTAATTCATACTAACTCAAAATTGGACCATTAAACTTGCAAAATTCATCTAAATTTTAGCTCTACCTGTTTATTTACTTTTCATGTACTGTTTACTTGGTTTTTATTAATTTTTTTCCTTGTTTTGCGTGCCAGCGCGTAGAATCCGATGTTTTAGAGGATCACGACTTCGTGCAAAAGTGTTCTAGAAGATTAATTGAAGAAGCAAGGCAAGTCGCATATTCATCCTTGAGTATGTTGAGCCTACTTTGTGAAATATTTACTATTTCGAAATAAATTGCATGCTTTGCCGCTTGCTTGTGACCCTATTTATTTGTTATCCATTCATTGATAACTTTGGGTGATAACTTAACTAGCTTATGTCTCACTTGATGACTTAGCTAGAAATAGGATATGCTTAGTCCTGCTTAGCTCAATTAGATAACAACGGGACAATCACTCTATTCTATATTTGGTGACTTTAGGAGCTGCGAGCTCGAGGCATTTGGCCTTGGTTGTTGGTCTTAATTAATCAACTAAAATTTGACATAATGATGGTTGTGGGTGCATGGTTTTGATGGTCACACCCATGACGATTAAGGATCAGTTCACGGAAAATCCTCAAAAGGCATTCTCGTATCTACCACAAGCCAATGTGGGCAACAGCTAGGCTTGTAGCGTAGCTCTTCTCTCTCCTAGGCACCGAAGAAGAGGGTGGACATGATGGAGTTGGGTCAATCCAATGTACGGTACTGATCGACTTCCAGATCCACCATGGCGCAAGGGGGTAGCCTACAGACATGGTGCGCCTGGTGCAAGATGGTGCAACCTCAGAGTGGTGTGATAGTTTGGGGAAAGTTATGTGAAGGGTCCTCTCACAGTCCCTTCTGGGGTGTCGTGGTGGCACACCAACACATGGAAATGTGTCATGGGTCTGTGTCTTGTGGGTAAAGTTTTACACCTCTAGCCAGAGTAAATCTATTCGAATAGCCATGCCCACGGTTATGGGCGACCGATCGAGATTCACCGTGCTTGGTCCCACTCTTATTTAACTTGACATAATGGAACTGGTATAGTTCATGTGGTTGGTTAGGCCTGACTAATGTAGTGTAACGTTGTTCAGTGGAGATTAATCTTGACTTAATTATAGAACTATTTTACTGTTTTAAATGCAACTATTTGCAAGCGCCTTTACACAAAAGAGCCACAAGCCTCCCTTTGCAATCCCGTGCACAAATGCATTATTAGTGTGACTTGAGTACAGTGAGTGGTACTCAGTCTTGCTACTTTCCTCTTTTAGAAGCAAATATCGTTAGTGTAGAAGTTGAGGATGAGCTTAGAGGACCAAAGCTTATACCCCAGTTGAGTTTTCCTATGGAGTAGAGCTATGAAGCCATGCTGGAATCACCTTATCGCTGCTGTGTTCTTGTGTGTGAGGACTAAGTGCTTCTTTTGTAAGTATTTACGCTTTAGTTATGTTTTGGATCTGTGTATTAATTTGTCATTTTGTATACCCTGGCTTGATTCTTGGACAGGGATTTTAATACACAAAATAGTCTGGAAATTGGCTAAATTTCTAGGCGTGACATAATGTCAACGTGAAAAACTTCCTGAATCAAGAAGATTCCATGTGCCATGCATGTGCCAACACGAAATTTATCACAAAACCATCCATGTGGAAAGTGAAGGATGAAATCACTGCATTCCTAGCACGAAAACAGGGAGACATTTACGGCCCCATACAGCCCCTATCAAGGTCGTTTAGGTACTTCATGGTGCTCATTGATACTTCCTTGAAATAGTCGCACGTGTGCTTACTGTCAACACGAAACCATGCCTTTGCAAAATTGATCTCACAAATCATCCAAATTAAGAATAATTTCCCAGATCATTGCGTGCAGTCCATATGAATGGACAATGCCAGTGAATTCACTTCAAAGGCATTTGATGATTATTGCATGGGTAATGGGAATTAAAGTAGAGCACTATGTACCGCATGTCCATACGCAAAATGGACTTGCAGAGGCATTGAATAAAAGAAATAAATTCATCGCCAAGCCACTCTTGCAAGGTTATAATTTGTCAAGCACATGTTGGGGACATGCAGTCCTACACACGGCAAATCTCATCAACTACAGACCATCAGCCTACAACATCCATTCACCAATGCAACTGGTGCAAGGGGTCATACCGAAAGTGTCACATCTACGCAAATTCGGTTGCATGGTCTATATACCAATCCCACCTCCTTAACGAATAGCAATGGGCCCTTTCAGGAAGATTGGGATATATGTTGGTTATGAGACTGCATCCATAATCAGGTATTTCGAACCCTTGATAGGTGATATGCATACAACCCGGTTTGCTGACTGCATCTTCGACGAGGATCGTTTCCTATTTTTTGGGAAAGGAAATCAACCCTTGGATGAGAAAAATCAGGAAATAACGTGGCAAGCCACGGGGATCCTTGCACACGACCCATGCACCAACGAAGCAAATGGAGAAGTACAAAAAATAATTGATTTGCAAAGTTTAGCAAATCAACTACCTGATCATTTGTGTGACTTGAAGAGCGTAACCAAGTCGCATGTGCCCACACACAATGCCTCGGAGAGGGTCGAAATACCAAAGCAAGTTGTAACCCTCATCCTGTCCAAAGACCTCAGAATAAAAGGACAGGAACTTCGGTCTCTTAAACCCCAAGTACCCAAAGACATCTGGAGAAAAAGGGGCCAGAGGGCTTGGCACAACCGATTGCAAAAATACCCCAAAGAAAGAAGGGAAGCCAGCCCAGATCTAGCACTGGTATGGAACCTATGAAAAAGGCATACCAGACTTAAACCTCCCTATGAAGGAAGTTGCTAGTGATGATGTGTGCGCATACATAGATCCTGGCCACAAACTAAAGGAACTTGCCCCCATAGCAGAAAACAATGGAAGGCAAGTAGAAGCTTCAAAAGAAGCAACTCATGAAGAAATGGTCATAAACTATGTAACATCGGGAGAATTGTTCGACAGAGCAACAACAAATGTAGCCATCTACTTTGCTAAGATAATAGCCTCCGTCGATCTTGACCACGAGCACACATCACTCGCATAATGCAAGAAAAGGTCAAATTGGGACGAATGGAAGAAAGCAACCATGGCTAAGTTAATCTCTTTAAACAAAAGAGATGTATTTGGGCCAGTTAACTGTACCCCTCCCCATATATGTCCGGTAGGACATAAGTGGGTATTCGTTCGCAAGAGAAATGAGAATAACGAGGTTGTGAGATACAGAGAAAGGCTCGTAGCGTAAGGTTTCACCCAACAACTAGGAGTCGATTATGAAGAAACTTATTCCCATGAGCGGTATTACCTTTAGATACTTAACCTCAATGGTAGTAAATTTGAAATTAGATATAAAATTGATGGATGTCGTAACAGCCTATCTCTATGTGAACTTTGACACAAACATTTTCATGAAGGTACCCGAAGGTATCCCTATCCTAAACCAAGACAGAGCAAACATAAATCTATATAGCGTATAACTCAAGAAGTCACTATATGGATTAAAATAGTTAGGCAGGATGTGGTACTAGGTTTTTCTATTTTAAGACGGAGATAGTAGTAAAGATAATACTATTCACTTTTTGGCCGCATATCACTAATAAATATGCTTCTTCAGGTGGTTTGGACCGTGTTCAGGGCAGTAAATTGTGGGAGATATTTATTTTTGTGCACAAACTCCACATGATGTAACATAGGAATTTGTCTCCTTTGGAACACCGAACACACGAATTTTATAGGAATTTCATATGAACCAGTTTAATTCCTATGAAAATCATCCAAAATTCCTTTCTTCCAAAAGAGGCCTTGGTGTTTTGCACTCGGTGCCAAGATGCAGTATATATGTTTATTTCCTTAGGATGTGTTTGGTTTGAGAATAAAGTAGGATGGGTTAGATCCATTCCTGTTTTTTGGGATGGGTTGGTCCTAGTTTTTGTTTGGTTGGAGGGATAAAATGACTCCTGTTTTTTTGTTTGGTTGGAGGGATGGGATGGGTTTGTCTGTTTGGTTGGAATATAGTCCGGACCGTCCTCACCCTGTCCGGACGGTCCGGACCGTGCGCCGTCGGCTCCGTCGCCCGCCGCTCCGTGCGCCGTCACCGGTCGCCGCTCCGTCGCCCGTCGCCGCTCCCTGCGCCGTCGGCTCCATCGCCCGCAGCTCCCAGCACCGTGGCTGCACACCGCCGCCTCCGCCTCGCCTCCGACCCTGCTGCCTCCGTCCTCGTCCGCGTTTCCCACCACCCCGCTGCGCCGTCGCCGTTCGCGTTTCCCGCCGCCCCGCTCCCTGCGCCGTCGCCGCCCCGCTCCCTACGCCGTCGCCGTCACCGGGGCCTGCGCCGTCGCCGCCCCGCTCCTTGGCCTACGCCGCTCCCTGCGCCGTCGCCGCGTCGACGCGCCCGAGGTGGGTTGGATCGGTCCGGCCGTTTTGGCCGGATCGCTGCAACCCGGATATAAGGGTAATATTCCCCACCAGGTCCAACCCATCCCTCCCAATCCACAAACCAAACACCTACAGAAATGGGATGAACCCAACCCAACCCACACAATGCTTGGAACCAAACACACCCTTAGAGAACGAGTGAACGACAGAATAGACCAACAAATTTTGGCCGTCTTGACAAACTGCACAGTAAAAGAAACCTGGTAAGCATTCAGATACCGCAGCATTCTATCTAGGGCATCAGAACAAGATAGGTTAACCCATCGTCAGTTTCAAAGTTACAAACATTTCACACTATCATGATGTACAAGATTGTAGACGTATTCCTGAACCGTCCTGCTTTCCAAATCAGGAGGACTAGTGGCTTTTCATCTGCACAGGGAGATGGGATCAAAACTCCATCATATTAAAAATCCAAGTCCTAGGAACTGAAGGTGAGTAAGCATAGATCTGATGACTGGCAAGCACCATCGAAGTCAACCATCTACGAATACACAGCATAAGTGAGATTATATTTAGGCCTATATAACCACATGATTTTTTTTAGAATTATAGCAAAACAAGATGGTACATATACCCTGAATCCTATCTGATCGTAAAGCCTCCAAGCTGGTAGATTATCCTTATGCACATGAATATAAACATCTTCAGCGCCTAAAGCAGGGTTGAAGATAAATCAGTGAATAAACCAGTATTATCTGGGATATGCTATTACAGAATAGCATTGCTTCATTTTGTTAGTAAAGAAACAATTTATTGCTTTACCATTGAGTCTTGCAGCATCTATGGCCAGTAACAACAAATTGCTGGCGATCCCTTGACGCCGTGCATATTTAGCAACACAAACATTTGTCAAATATCCAAACTTTGGCTGATCTGGCTGATATATTTTACAGTGAAATGGTAACTTTCCAGGCTCCTGTGAAGAACTTTGCTATGTAACTTTCCACAATAAACAAACAGAAGTTTTATAAAAAAAACATGGGCGCTATACTGCTATTTTTCCATACCGCAGGAAATTTCTCTCCGTGCAGAGGATGCCTTATACAGACATCTAGGGTGCCAACGACGCTATTCAACACAGTTCGCTTGAGGTCATCATTTTTTACCTGCAATATTACACCAGAGACAGTGTGACTTTCAATTGTGAAATATGAGCAAAATGTTGGTAAAGCAGCTGTAAGTCAGTTCGATTTTAGAAACCGGAATATTTAGCATGCAATGTATTGGGCAAAAATATTAATTTTCACTTGTTGCTGTGGTAGCCATTTTGGCATGTGTTGACCCCTTGCAAGTATTTCCTATAATAAATTTGATAGAAAAAAATATACAGAGCTTTTGTCTCATACCGCAACAAAACAGATATACTTCTCTCCTTGCAGCTTGCTACACCGCTTCTTTAATGCATGAAATTCCTGAAAAAAGATGACCAACAATGATACACACAAACCACAACAGGAACCATTGAATGATCATTAGGTGGAAAAATAATGGGAAGTTTTGACACATTGCCAATTTAAGCAGAGCATTTGAGCAGGAGCCATCCCAACTGCCTTCAAGCAGGCATAAACTATTGACCAATGGATTACCCGCATACCTGTGATGCAAACTTCCTTTTGAAGCCTTCAACACAGCTGCAGTAAAAATGATGGTAAAGAAATGTTAGCCAGAAGGATAGCAATGGTAATATGTGAACAGCAATACAAAGAAAAGATGATGCTACATATAATTTGCTTGAAAATTAAACACTAACCGTTCGCTTGACGGATCGTCATAGCGATGTTCTGCTCTCAACCATGCAGCAATCTATCAAGGCAATGGTACAAAGGAAAGTTACACTACCACAAAATACATGTACAGGCCATGTTAGCGAATACTGGAGAACTACAGGGTATGATCTTATAATTTCTACAGGTGACAAGAACAATACCCAGTATTCCTCATCAATTATAGCCTCCCGAGCAACATAGCACCCAAAAAATCTTTTGTATTTGCAATCACTTTCCTCAACTGAGGGCCGAAGACGATTAAAGCGAAGATCAGATGGCTCAGCTGGGTGGAAAGGTGTGGGGACCAGCGACATTGGATTGGATAAGCTTGATGAAAGCCCAGGACGAGAGGCTCTTCTAGCAACACTGAGGCTATCAGTGACCGTTTCATCTTTGGCACCATTTGTCGAAGCCACAGGTTCATCTTTCCTGGGAAAAATTACTGGTTCCGTATAAAAATAATGAGGAAGATGCTTTGACGATGCATAAATGCTATGTAAGAGTTACTCCGCATGTTTCTGATTGCCCAATGCTATCCCTATGCTTGACCAACAAACCAAATGGTCCAAATTGTGCATCAATGAAGGTGTCTACTTGGATCAAACTTTCCAAATTTCCTCCGCAGCAAGTCATAATCTTCACAAATACAATGTAGCACTCATCACTGCTGACTGCTACGCAGTACAAAGGGAGGAGTTTATTGCATTTGTTATGACTAAATCTGTACTGTCATATCTGTGCAGTGTACAACTGTAATGCAATTAATAATCGGACAAATACCCACCACAAGGACCGACAAAACAGGAGAGTGATCCTACATTGAACTAATTGGTCAGTCTTTCTTGTCGTGAATATAACTTGCAGAAAGCAATCTAACAACTCACACTCAATAACACCCCTAAGTCCCCTTAATTTCTTTCTTCATCAATCAAGCAAGTTCCTCCCTTCCCCAGTTTCCCCTAGTTCAAAATCAGCAATGGATGAGCGAAATTCCTATAAAAACTAGGACCCGGGGGCCATTCCACAGCACCGGACCCAACGCAAACACGCAAAAATCGAACCAGATAGCTCACATAGGCGAGGCCGCGATACGCCGGTGGAGGAAGCCCCGACCACGGAGCCCTCCCCGCGCGCCGGCCAGCGACGGCGGCGGCGGCACGACGCAGCCGGTCGCCATGCCCCTTCCCCAGCGACCCTAGCCCTAACCCCCCAATCCCCGGGAGGAGGGAAGGCAGCGCAATCGGTGGCGGGGCGGAGGCGGAGCAGCGGCGGCGGCACCGGCTGATGAGCTCCTCCGCGTGGGCGTGCCGCGTCCGGCGTGCTCTACCTGTGCCTTGCCTGCCTCGCGGCCGCTCCCCCCTCAGCCCCTCCAGTATTTTTCTCCGTTTCTTCTCTCTTTCTCTCTCTTTTTCCGCTATCCGTTTCGCTTGTTCTGTGGGCCTGACCGGTGGGCCCTGATGCGGGTTGGGTGGCCCACTTTACGGCCACGTCCAATCACGGTGGTCCGCCGGCTTCTTCCACGGGCCACACGGCTTGGAGTTGGAGTTGGACCATTTGACGACGCGATTGGCCATACGAAGGACGGGCGTGTCACAGGAAGCGTGAATTTTTTTATTTTTATAATTTTTTAATCAAATATTTACAAAAGTATATTTTTATTTCAAAAATTTATAAAAATATACCCCTACCGCCCTCTAGGAAGGCGGTTTTTAAAAAATCGTCCTCCTAGAAGGCAATATGACGACGTGGCTGATGACCGTTAGCACTTTTTTAGGCGACCTCTAGCCGCCTATAAACCGCCCACCCAAAGAGCGGTTTATCCCAGCTAGAGGCTGCCTGCAAAATGGCCGACCCATGGGCCAGCCATTTTGCAGGCGGCCTCCTTGCCGTCCCCTGGGAGGGCGGTTTTTAGGCGATCAGGAGGCCGCCTGCAATATGTGGGCAGTAGAAAATCGCCCAACAGTTCAGGGGGTGGCGGTTGGACCGGCTGCCTCCACCCGGTCGGATCGGCCGGGTACAGAACCGCCCAGCCGTTCTAGGGGGGATTCCGATCGGACCGACTAGGCTGCCTCCACCGGTCGGACCGGCCGAATACAGAACCGCCCAGCAGTTCTAGGGGGGTTCCGGTCAGACCGGATGCCTCCACCTGGTCGGACCAGCAGCATCCAGTACTGCCAGAGCAAATGAGATAGGGAGAGGCTATAAATACCCTTCCACCAGTAGCAAGAAGGCCCTCTTGGCACTCCATTGACTCTATTTGAGCTATTGCTTGTCTTCTCTCACTCTTTGAGCATTCTCTCTATATTTTTGAGTGATCGAGGATTGTTGTAGCCAAGCCAAGTGCATTGTATCATTGTTTTAGCTAGTGTGGCATTTCATCATCTCCAAGCCAGTTGCATTGTATCATTGTTTCGAAAATTCATGTTTTTGATCAGTTTCGTAAACATAGATCGTGAGGAGTACATCGTTTAATCAACGAGCGTAAACGAAGTAAAGGGGTTTCTTCAATAAACATAGAATTAATAAAACATGACGTACAACAGGCTAACTACTACTGGTACAACGTACTACGGGCCCTGACCGTAATCTCTAGCTTTCTTCGTCCTCCTAACTTGCGCTCGCACCTGGCCCTGGGAGTACGTCAGCCGGTCTGGTGGTACGGCATGGCCATTGCGGGATGCTTACATGGGTGTGGTAGCTGGTGGGTCCTGTGTCTGCGGTGGTGGAGCTCCTTCGAGCTGCGAGGAAGCTAGTATCTCTTGGATCTCCTCGTCCTCGTCCTCCAAGTCGTCCCCCTCGAAAGGATCCTGTGCCCAACCGCTGCCGCGTGCGCCCTACGCGGAGGAGCCAGCGCCAGCATACATCCCCGACGCTGTAGATTGGAACCCTATACATAAAATTATTGATAATTGCAAACCGAAATTTTACAAGGCAAAAATAAATTTTGATATAACCTGAAGGACCTCATGTGGCGGCCCCGGGGGCACTGCTCGTGCCCTGCTGCGCGTATGGTCATGTATGGTACGCTCCCTGCTTCGACGTGCCAGCTCCGGAGGGATGTAGGTACGGTGTAGCGAAAGCTGCAGAGAAGCATATTGATGTAAAAGGTGCATGTCGTAGTAGGAAACATGTTATGAATCGATGGTTAGCGGAATTTACCTCTAGGGGGGCCAGCTGGCTGACTAGAATCCTGCGGGCGCACTCCTGCTCCTGCTCCTGTTGGCCATGGCTGTTGCTGATGTACAGCTACGGGAGGTACCGCGTTGGTCGCACGACAAGTGAGCGCACGAATCACTGTGTGCATCGCCTGACGAATCCTCCCGAAAGTTGTCCTCTGCTCCTTCGCAGTCAGCATAATCCCACTGTCTAACCGTCCGAACGCCGCGTTCACATCAGCTTGAACCTGTCGCGTTGCGTCGACCTATTTCAAATGTGACGTGAATATGTGTTAGAACCGTGGACACCTACAAAGGGAATAGCAAAGTGCAAATAGAATGTGACTTACCGCGCGAAAGTAGTCCTGGTCACGGTGTCTAGGATACGCGTCAGTGGCAGCGGCGACGTGTGGCTGTGGATCATTTGGGGTGAACGTCACGCGTGTGTGAGTGCGGAGCTGGTACCACCTGAGGTATGCTAGGTAGCTGTCCTCAGTGTGTGGACGTACCTCGTCGATGACCTCCTCCGTCGCCAACAACCATTCCTCCACGTACCTCTGCAGTCGGGGATACCACTGAGCGCCGCCTGTCTGTCCTCTACGATTATACCTATTTGCAGAGAGTGCATTAGACTTCATTAAAGTGTTGTAGTACTCAACAAAGATCACAGTTGTATTAACCGGTGTACGTCGCACAGCACAACCATCTGCATTGCCACAGGGAAGTACTGACGTAGACCAAACTGTCGCATCACGCGCTGCGGACAGTGGGGCTCGACGAAGATGTCGAACACCAAGGGCAGTGTCGTCATCCAGTACGCATGGTCTCGCGTGCAAAGAGCCGAGAGTCCGAGCGGTGCACGGGCCGCGATGGCCTGCGGACTATACGGCTCCCAGACGACATCGCTGGGCAGCAGGCGGTCGAACTCCATAACGAAATCGGAGTAGGCCCTCCTAACCTGCGTGTGGGCGTAACAACGCTGCAAAATAGGAAAGGGGAACATGTCAGTGTTTGCGCATAAGTGTTTAAACATAGAATTTCACGTTACGTACCTCACGGCGACACCATACCGTCCCCATAGTCGGATGGTCCTCGAGCGACTGCCAATACAAGCCTCCAAGGCCGCCCTCGTAGGGAGAGTGCTGAATCAGAGGACGGCCTATCGCGAACCGCTCGGCTGCCCATAGCTGCAGAAGGAGAGGGCAACTGGCGAGAATCACACCTAGATCGGTCTTTGTGCACGCGTCACAAAGACCACGGTACGCAGCCGTCCTCGCTATTCGCGATCGCACGAGCGTAATGGATCAGTCCCTTGTCCAGCGTGTTCCCCTGCATGATGGTCAACATCACCCACCCGAACAGCCATAGCAGGTACGCCTCCAAGCTCCGTCGCACCGAGTATTCGTCGGCATCAGGGTCTAGCTGATCAGGCTGTAAAGTAAGATTATGGTCAACACCACTGTTGCTTTATAGATCGGATGATTGTGAATCGAAGGAATCTGCGACTTACGATGAACTGTAGCAGCCATGCCTGTGAGGGGCCGCTCGCGGTGTAAGGCGGTAGCAAACCAGGCCTACCAAGCTCAGGACAACGGTGCACGGGCTCGAACCAAGCAGTGATATCCTGCGACCAACCATGCACCCCGTCAACCGGACCGACTGTGTCCCTGCGAGCGGAAGTCCTAGCAGGTAAGACACGTCCTGGAGTGTAGGAGTCATCTCGCCGCACGGTAGGTGGAACGTGTGGGTCTCCGGTCTCCGGCGATCCACCAGTGCTACCAGGAGTGACCGGTCAGCATCCCATCGCCTGGCAGGGTCTCTCTCCTCTGGTGCGGGCTCAACTAGTCTGCACAGCGGAAGAAGTCTAACCTCACGCAACCTGCAGAATATAGCACTATTGTTAATATTGGGGAACATAGATATGTACAAATGATGTGAATGAATATTGGTACAGCTCTTACCTCTCACGGAACCGGGGGTCTATCCGCAGGAGGTGACGTGAAGGCCGTGGACGGAAGGTGGCTAGCTGGGCACCCTCGACGGCTGACAAGTAAGACCGGTGGGACTTGTCGAGGCCCCGGTCGAGCAGCTTCGGTGTAGGGTACGCCATACCTGTATACAAATAGAGAGTTAGCGTAAATTTTATTGTCAAAGCAATAAGTAAGAGTAAGTTCATAAAGTTAATTGAACAACCACATTACAAATTATTGTTAAGGTTTATAGCATTATTACATGACAATAAAAAACAACAGTACGGTACATATCGTTCTATACCAAAGATCAAGCATGAACTTACACTACACCGCAACACCACCAAATGCTTGAGAACGTCTAGGACGGGGTCGTCTTGAAGTTGTGCCTTCACCCGTAGGACGATTGCCATCAGCGCCGGAACCCGACGGTCCAGCTTCCGCTGCACTTGGACCGGTTGCATTCTTTGGATATTTCTTATATGTATGACCTGTTTGGTCGCACTTTGAACAACGTTTATGTCTTCCACCGGCTTTTGACCCATCCATGTCATTACGGATGCGTCTTGTCTTACGGCGACCTGCTTTATCCCTCAATTTTGTTGGGTCAGGAATGTAGATAGCTTGAGGATGCTCCGTAGTAAATGTCCCCGCAATACCGAAACCGTATATCTCTCCACTCCAAATATTGTAGATTGCTTCTTTTCTAAAATAAGATGAGACAAAATAATGTGCTTCTATCCCGCACTCACTGCTCGCGGCAATAACATGAGAACATGGCTTGTGGAGCAGAGTAGGCTTTCGGCACGAGCACTTGCAGGTCCCGTCTTCCTTTAGCACGCATTCCTGCATAACTCTTTTGCGGTAGATTCCGTGCATGCCCTTATCGACACACAATATTTTAAATCTGTATTCTTGTGTACCTTGAGGTATAGCTCGATGTCTTCGGGTCTTATTACTTTTATCTTGCAGGTACTTAGTCAGTAATGTGTCAAAAAAAGATTATTGTCCGCCATTGAGGGACCGGCTGCTCTGAACCGATCTCTAAAGTACTTGCATGTGCCACGCAAGATAAATTCAACTATACCAATAAGTGGTAGCCCTCGAACACCACGCATCACCCAGTTATAAATCTCTGCCAAATTTGTAATCATTATGCCAAATCGAGAACCATCCTTGTCATACAACAATACACATTTCTCCTTTGGCTCATTCTCAATCCACTCAGAAAATTTTCTAATCGAGGATGCCGACCTTCTTCTCATACGAGGTCCGTCACTTGATAGAGATCCAAGAGCTTGTGGAGCATCATCCCCTACAATGGTAGCTCCCCTGGATTGCTTATCTGTTTATTTAGAGGTCAGATCATCCAACCTCCTCCAAAACTCATTGAATTTCTTCTCTTGATTCTGGGCGCACAGCCTCTTAAAAAATCCATAAGGTGCTTATTTTTAAACTGCCTGTAAAAATTAGCACCCATATGACGCATGCACCATCTACTTTGGACATCAGACCACCTTGGTGGGTATCCCTTCTCAGCACATCTATCCCTCAGTTCCTTAATTGCCCGCAGCAAGCCAGCGTGACGATCATGTATGAGGCATACGTCTAGCATCATCCGTACAACTGTAGACTTAACCCTTTCTAGGAACCAGTACCAACTATCACTATTCTCACTCTCAACAAAAGCAAAAGCCACTGGTAGAACTTGGTTGTTCCCGTCAACTCCAATTGCTGTTAATATCTGCCATCTGTACTTTTCAGTCAGAAATATCCCATCGATACAGACGATTGGACGACAATACACAAATGCCTGAATGCAAGCACCTAATGCAAAGAATACCCATTGCAACACACTTTTATTACCGTGGTCAATTGATGGAAAGGCTTTCAGGTCGTAGCAGGTCTCCGGATTCCTCTGAAGAATACAGGCTAACAGACGAGGCAAATTATCATAAGATACTTCAAATGTGCCAAACCTCATCTCTACAACCTTCTGTTTTGCCCTCCAAGCCTTAGCATAGCTAATTGTGTATTTGAATTTCTCTTCAATATGTCTAACAATTGATCTTGGTTCGTATCCCAGGTTGTTCACAATGTGGGAGTATATCTCTGTTGCAACAAATATAGATGTCGTATTTCTATGATATTTTTCAACACCTGGTAGTAACATGAATGCTTAATCACGATTGAAACTTACCAATAATCCTTCTATTTACCCTTGAATGCGTGCACCCTCTATGGACACCCATCCTTCACGTACTTCACTTCATACACAGATTTGCTTGACTTCACGACTAAGAACTCTCTCTAAAATGACACCGCACATTATTTTACTGGCTCCTTTAAATCATCTACATATGCATACTTAACCCCTGGATGACCTTGTTCTCCTTGTACTTCCATGGCACATAATGCCTCTCGGAGATAACAAGGCTAGAGAAGTCCTCATTGCTCCATTCTGCAGGCATCACATTGTCATCATCAGACGAATCATCATACTCTGCATGCTCGCTTTCAGCATCTTCCCTATCCATTTCTTCGACAATGGTATCGATTAGATCTCCCTCATCTACCGCACCTGTTGGCTGCATATCTTTTTCATTTTCTTTTTCATTTGCTCCTTCATTCCCTTCCATTGTTTCGGCATCACCTCCCGCCATACTTAAACCCTCATCATCTTGCACGGGCATTGCAGCACCGGTGTTATCCTTCTCATACACCGACACAAGTATGCCCAATGACCAACCACGTTAAAATGCATTCTTCATATATCATCTCCAAGTAGCAGTGCAATCCACCGGCATTTGTTCAAAAAAACCTTCAACTGCACGACTGACTACAACATACAAAGTTATTGCGTTGATCTGGGGATCCAATCGAAAGCCTCGCATCAACCAGTTGTACACTGACCCGAAACTTCTCTCAGCTGGCTTATCAATGCCCTTAGCCGTTGAACTAAACTCCGATAGATCTACACCTTCTGGACCATACCTAACATTTCCTTGCCCGTGAAATAACTGAAATATCACTTTATTTGACATATCTGTTGATGAAAAAATATAGTTATACTAGGTACCAACATTCTCCTCACATCTAAAACCGTGTCATCGAGATTTTATAACTACCATCTCTACATAAATTAAGTCGTCTAACAGATTGACTAAAAAACCTACACATCTACGAGTAACAACTTATTTTCATATAGTACTTGTATAACTGATATAATACTACATCAATTCTTGCATAGAAATAGAAATTGTAAAAGGACAATAGATTTTACCTGCAGACGAATCAGCAAACCGGCAGAGTTTCACTGCTTTCGTTCAGCCTTGCTCTCAGCTCTCTCTTCTCTTTTTTCTATGATTTTTGTGAATTTTATGGTATTTTTGGAGTATGTGAGGGGGTTTTATACTGGGCCGGCTAAAAATCGTCCTTCCAGAGGGCGGCAAGAGGGCCATCTGTAAAATGGCCGGCCCCGTAGCCGGCGTTTTGCAGGTGGCCCCCTTGCCGCCCTCCTAAAGGGCGATTTTTGGGCGGCCAGGGGACCGCCTGAAAAAGTGCTGACGACCGTCAGCCACGTCATCATATCGCCCTTTGGGAGGGCGATTTTTTAAAAACCGTCCTCCCAAGGACAGTAGGGGTATATTTTTGTAAATTTTTAAAATAAAAATATACTTTTGTAAATATTTTATTAAAAAATAAATAAATATAAAAAAATTTCAAGAAGCGTTGCATTCATGTTTATGGTGTTATCCTGATAGCCGATCTGTAGGCTGTACACATGGGTTTCGGGAAAGCTCCAAGGTGGCAGCAGGTTTTCTAAACCGCGGTAAATGTGTTTATCGTAGCGATACGGTGAGAGTTAATGGCGGCGGTAGTAGTTTTTGATGAAATTTATTTGAATTTAAAGTTTTTTAAAAAATTTTCAAAATAATTATAGAAGTAACATATAATTTGTAATAATATATGATGATGAAACTTTATGAAAAATATGCTAAGCTAAATCTATATTTCGGTATGACAAGAAGATAACGTTGCTTTAAAATTAAGATTTAATGTTCGTGGATATTATATTATGGTCATTAAATTTTTGTAGTTATGAAAATTACATTGTGATATTTCTATTACTGTTAAATCTATTTTTAAATTTATAATAGTTAATAATTAATTAATCACGTATTAATTTTAATAAGATGGGTGGCTTCTCGACTGAAAAGCCATCCCGAACGCTGCCTTAAGCCGAAAACTCAAAACAATGGACAGACCGTAGACCTGTTTCAGAAAAAAGAAATGGTGGATGGGTATAGATCATTTGCCATTACCATCATAATGGAGGCGACTGATGGTATCGTGGAGGTTAAAAGAGGCTAAGCAAGATTGGCTTCGCCGCTAGCATCATTGTAAGCCTTGTTATAGTTTACAAATTAAGTAGGCCGAGGTGTTTGCATACATTTTGATATTATAGCTGACTTGTTTCAATTCCCAAAGAACTTTAACTTCTTCATAAATAATTTGTAGAGATATACAACATACTTATTCTCTCCGTTTAAAAGTATAGCAATCTAAAACTAAATTTAACACAAACTAGCAGTATGACTCTGGACAAACCGTAGGTTACTATATTTTAGAACGGAGAAAAAAAAATACAAAACGCTCAGTGCACTTGCACCTACCTGGGCCGCAGAGCCCAATAGAGCCTGGCCTCTTGGTGCCCCTACGCTAGCCGAGCTTGCGTCATTAGGTATCGCGGCGGGCACATGAGCGCATAAGCAGGCAAAAATAGGAGGAAAGGGAAGGTAGAAAAATAAAAACAAAAAATTATAAATAATTTTATAGAATATTTATACAAATATGATAAGCTATGTATTAACCCAAAAATTGAGGCAAGTACACTAACCACATTGATATCTATATTTCTATAAAATAAAAACAAGAATTACAAAATTAATTGAAAGAAACAATGTAAATAATTGGATCAAACTTTGTAATCCTGGGAATCTTTTGTAATCATGTAAAAATTATACAAATTTTCTATATTCTAGATGAGCTAAAATGTGCACAGGCTATAAACTATCCGGCGTGCTGACGGGCGCTTTGATTTTCTAGTGAGTAATCTAGATCTAATTGGGAAAATCCATCAGCCCAACATTCCTTAAGAGGTATTTAAATTGGCTTATTGTGCTAAAAGCCGCACGTAAAACAAAAAAATATCATTAGTGCATGATTAATTAAGTATTAACTATTAAAAACTTAAAAATGGATCTATTTGATTTTTTAGAGATACTTTCATATAGAAAGTTTTTGTAAAAACACACTGTTTTACGTTTTGAGAACTGTGCTAACAAAAACTGAGAGAGAAATTATAAATAACAAGTAGAAGCAAACACCCCCTTAGTCACTTTGTTTTCATACCATGACCTTCCAATGGCATCATCTACGAAATGCTAGCTTAGCCTCCTTTTCTCTTCGGAAGACTGAAACTCTAGCTTGAAGGACGATGTTTTGATGCATTCATCTCACATTTTCCCATCTGCTTTGGCCTACCGTTCCAGACCAAACCGCTTCAATTAGACTAAGATGCCAACCTTGATTCTCACACTTCTGTTTACTTGCCTAAGTTGCCTAACAGCTACTACACTAATAATAAACAGATTAAAAGATGCTGTCTCCAACATTACAATTGAATCATGCCCAACACACAGGCAAATAAAGTGCAGGACTCATGCGCCTTTTCTCATTTCAAGAACAGGTGTAAGCAGATTAATCGTGCCGTACTGATTCCAAAATCATTCGTACTAGTATCGAACAGGCAATGACATCAGGCGACTAACATATTTTTTTTCGAAATAGGATCAGGCGACTAACATAGATGCTGCTTCAAGAACAAGTTCAGTCTGATCAAGGAAAGAGCTCAGTTTTACTCTTCCTCCCAGCAAAATGATCAGGACCGTCAAATTTGATCCTACGTGCATATCCACGCTGTTCTAGGATACCCAAATCTTTGAGTTGCTGGTCCCAGCATCTGATTCCGAGCTCACTAGCTAGGAAGAATCTCGCCTTTACATCGCAATCCAATTCTCGCCACCAATCCATGGATAATAATGGACAGTCTGAATATGTTCCTTTGCATGATAGGAATCAATCAATAGTCAACAGGCTTGGCGATAGAAAATGTTATCAGGTTCTCTCCAAGTTTCTGAAGATTGGTTCAGACAGCATAAAGATGTTAAATTCTGAACAGCCGAGGCAGCATTTTTGCATAGCTAGCCTTCAGACTTTCAGAGCGCAGAGAGAAAAGAGGCTTTTGCAGCGTGCAGCTACGGCGCCTGCCGCCATGGGGAGGCCGACGTCCACGGAGAGGCTCGTGTGCGTCGTCCTGGCCATCCTCGCCGTGCTCTCTCCGCTGTACATCGACCGGCGGCCGGCGGTGGACAGCGACGACGAGGAGGACGGCGGCGTGTCGGCGCTGTGGCTGCCGGCGCTGCTGATCGTGCTGATCCTGGCCATCAACGTGACGTGTTTCATGGACCGGAGGGTGGTCAGGTTCGATCCCTATTGGATACACCGCACCGGGGGCTCCTCCTGCGGGCTGATGGCCACGCTCCTGCTGCTCGGCTTCGTTCTCAAGTGTAAGTCTTCTTTCTAGAGCTAGAGCTAGCTCTCTGTGCAGGTAACCGAAGAAAGCCAACAAAATTCAGCAGATACTAATGGCCTCCAACTGTACTGACTGGGAATCTGAATCCACAGCTCGTTCTTCACTGTTAACTTTCGGATCGGCGTGGGAATCAGCAACCGTTCTCACTCTTTGGCACAGTTTGCACGAGACTGAAAAGTTGGAAAAAAGAATACCCAAATAATCAGTAATGTTTTCTTTGCAAACAAAATAGAGTTTTCCTTTTCTAATACCTGTCTATGGCTCTAAGGACTACATAGATTTTGCTCCTGGCGGCTTCAGCATGCGCTGATGGATAACTGAATGACTCTTGTAATACCAGTTCCACGACTTCCAAAGCTCTAAGAGACAGAAAGACATTGCCAATCACCACCTGAGCTAAGTTCTTCCAAGAAAAAAAAAGGAAGCGCATTTGAAATATTTTCTAAAGTATATACCGTAAGCAAATATCCACAGCTTTGGTGGCCGCTTTCCCAAGACCGTTACTGGAAGCATATCTTACCACCTGCATCACAAATTTTCTAGGGTCAGGTAAGTAAAGTGTAGATAATTCGGTATCAAGCAATCCAATTATGGAACGAAAGTATGCTAGAAATTGCTGTGCACGCAGTTTGACATGACAAATAAGATCTTGAAGCTTGAGGAAACAAACACACTTGCAAGCTTTCAAGAAACATATAGGAACACGAAGCTTGAGGACAAGTGGATTAGCAAAATGACAAGACACATAATAGGAAAATCTGGACCCAAGACACCAGATCAGAACTTACATCCTGAATATGGGAACGCAGAGATGATACTGGACTGGACTGAAGGCGCGACCAGTACTCCTTGAAATATGGCCTGTCAAATTCCAATCAATTGTCTGCAGAGAAGCATATAGATGGGAATCTCAGGTGAAGGTTGTATCACACAAAGTGTATACACAAACTATGGCCAAAATAATAAAAAAAATTCAAGGTGCTCAGTACATATGTTTGCAGAAGCAAACAATACTTGAAATAGGGTTAACTTAAAATGAACATTTTCATCAAAAGGTAAGACAACACACAAATGAAAAGTGGGGAACTGACACCCTCCAGTTACAAAAAAGGGAAATTTTATGGTTATTAAGAAAGTACCTTGAGGTACCAAAAATTTATACTAAATATTATGGTATCTTGAGGTACCTAAGTACCTGGAGGTACTAAATTTTACACTAGAAAATGTGGTACTTTTCGGTATTATCTCAAAGATGGTAAAAATGCCCCCAAAAAAATGTTGTTTTATAATCTGTGCAGTAAACATGAGTTAATTTTTACCATAATTATTGTTTAGAAGATAATACTTGGGCATATGAAAATGACCTAGCCAAGTAGTTATAAGAAAAGCTGTCATAGTATTACACCTGTGTAACTATTTTTCAATTTATGCAAAAGAATTAAGTGATCAAAGTTATGTTTTATTGACTTTGAAAAGTCCAAAATGAAATTCTTTTGTGACTGGAGGGAGTATTATAAATTCACTTGAACGCGCATTTAGTACTGCAGAGCAATTTAAGCAAATTCGGTATAAGGCAAGGAAATTACAGCTACGCATGTGCCTATCATTGGTATATATGTTGGCTGCACATCTGGGATTACATGTGTGCTATACAACAATAAAATCAAATTCAAAGTAAAATTAATGTCTTAGATAAAAGACTTCTCATTTACCAAGTTCCTTCAACCAGCCTTGAGTCAGCAGCGCTTCCAGAACACAGTGCGGAAGAAGATTACCTGTTGGTATACTTGCCCACATGATTGGGGATGGCAGCCCCTACAAAAATTTGGGTACAACAAAACAGTTACACACCATAGATGGGAAAAGAACAGCATATAACTTCTCAGTAAAGCAATCTTCGGGTCTCAACCTGAGGTCCCTCCTCACAAGCACAGGATTGTGATCCAAGTCACAAAGTGTTTGGTGCTAGTATCGTATAGTCACAGTTAGGACTAAACAAGTTTTCTTCCCCAAATTTCTTTCATGAATTTCTTTATGAGTAAATTGTAAAGTGTATCTTGTTTCACTTTGCACCAAGTTTAGTACATATTTTTATTTTGCACCGGGGTATATCAAAATAAGTTTTATTTTGTACCAGAATACATCATCAAATCTATAGAATTTTCATCAAATTTTATAAACTCTAAATAAAACTCCATGAATTGTGGTCTAAATTCAAAATGTTTTATAAATTTTACTTGTATTTCATAAGATTTTTCTTTAATTATTGACGCAATCTAGTGCAAATTGAAACTTATTTTGATATGTCCCGATACAAAATAAAAATATGTACTAAATCCGGTACAAAATGAAACAAGATATACTCTACCCGGTGCAACGTATAATTTACTCTTTCTTTATTACAATAAACAGTATGTGTAAACACTCAATTAACATTTACAGCAGTCAGCCACACATGCCTTCTGGGAATGAAGATCGCACAACAGGCCAACGGCCAAGCCGATCCATGGTAGTAATATTGTGGCTGGGATTTACAGTGCCACCAGTCGTAGCATCAAAGAAAGCAGGTGTCAGAAAGTGAGAAAAGTCCACAACCTCTAGCCGACTACTATGACACAAGGCCTAGATGTCGCTATATCAGCATAGTTAGTATAGCCGGAGAACTATGCACATGGATCGTGTGTGTTTGTTTCAGAAACAGAATTCTCAAACAAAAGGAGTTAGATCAGCTGTTCGACTGATCAGCAGAAACGAACGCGGCCTTAGAAGCATACTCCCAAGGTGCTTTTGTTAATTTTTTTAGCTCAATTGTTTGTTTTATTATTCTGCAACTTCAACTTAGATGAATATAGTTCCATGTAACTAAAGCTCGTCTCTCCGTACCAATGAAATATTGACAGGCAATCATTCTCCCGTCGCACAAAAGAAACATTGGCAATCATTCTCAGTTTAGCGATCTGAGTGTTTCTCTTGATGTTTTCTCAACCAGTAACAGCAGTAGTAAATCCGTGTAACAGGAGATACAAGCAGTTGCGTTGGCTTGGGCGGTTTGCGCAGGTTTAAGCAACAAATCGTATCATAGTGCGGGAACGAGTAGTGCAAAGCTACTAGAACAAAGGCAACCCCTGCAGAGAGGGAGACTGGGAGAGGAGGAGAGAGTGTGTATCCCGATAAATGTAAGTTTACTACAGCGCATTCTCTCTCTCGAATTCTTCTTCAGAGGCTTACACTCCAATTCTTTGCTGCTTCCCAAAGCATCTAGGCTTATCATGTACCCCTGATGTTCCTGCAAATAGATTTTGACAAATGTTAGCACCTCGAAGTTCATTCCATGCAATCCTAACTAATGCCGTAAAAATGATACTTATTCAGGCAGGTGGTGAACTTCATACAGGCCGAACCCAGTTCTCCTTTATATAGTACATGCACATCCCAAGTCCCCTTTTTAACTGGATCTCATTAATTATCTGCTGTTCTCAGCTAATAATGTTTATGCAGTAACAAGCAAGGTCAGGTTGGAATGCCATAGCAATACGCATACAGATGATAGATGTATTCTGTTCAGGGCAAGAAAGACCGAGTAAGGAATCTTGTGCAATTAAGGGCAGAGGTTACTACATGTGCATGGTAAGTTGGATTCAGCAAACAGTAAACTGTTAGACATCACTTAGGGGCTGTTCGGCACAGCTTAAAGCCGGTGGCTTATCTCCTCGTATCCCACGCGCACGCTTTCCAAAACGATAAACGGTGTGTTTTTTGCAAAAAAATTTTATATGAAAGTAGCTTTAAAAAAACAAATAGATCCATTTTTCAACTTTTTAATAGTAAATACTTAATTAATCATGCGCTAACAATATTCCTCGTTTTACGTGCGACTTATTTAAGCCACCTAATAAGCACTTAAGAACACACCCTTAGTCATCAGCTAGGCAAATAGAGCAATACGAATAGACCGCCCTTCATAGATATAAGGATTTACATCACCAACAGTAATAGCGCATATCCAGCTAATATGGATGTACATATATTCACAAACCAAAATATGCAGATGCAATATCAATTTGCAGGGTGTCCATTTCCTATTAAACTAAAAAACAACGAAAAAAAAACATACTACATGGCAGTCCTGAAAAAATTGTTTGCTGCCAATATGGGTGGTTGGCTTTGGAAATTGTGTAATCATGGGGGAAAAAGCATGGCAGAGCAAATATCGGTGGTTGGCTGAGGAAATTGTGCAATACTAAAAAAGTAAAGAGCCCACCTCCCATGTTTTCATCTAAATGATCCATACTTGGCCACGGGCATGTCATCATGTAAAAGGAAATTCGTACAACAGCGCTACACCAATTTTATTGTGTGGACATAAAGGTAAATAGAGAAGGTATTCTTGTTATGACCGGACTTCAGTATTCCAGGCGCAGGCCCATTAGGGGCTAGGAGACAAGGCCCGATATCTCTTTATTTCCTATTATTAGAATTTATCTCCTATTATCAGATAATTGCTGCTATTCTTAGCTATATATACTTTGTACCCGTGACAATGGAAAATTAAGCAGAAACAAGTAAATTGTTTCCGGCTTCCTTGGGGAGCCGGGAGTTCCTGCCCTAGCAGCCTTTCCTCGCCCCACGCGTGCAGCCACGGCGCCGCGCCGCCGTTTCAAGCCTCGCCCTCTCATCTCCCACAGCTACAATCTTCGATCTTCCAGCAGCAGGACCCCGGAGCCTACCAACTTGGTATCAGAGACCTTGCCGATCATGGACTCCTCCGCTGCCTCCACGACAGTTTCGTCGCCGGCGATCCTCGACGCGCCATCCTCCACCGCCGCGTCCCCAGCAACTTCCGGCGTGGTGGTGGTGTCCCCGTCGCTGCCGCTGGGATCGGCGGCCATACCGCCCTCGGTGTTCTCGCCGGAGCAGATGACGGCGGCCATTGTGGGCCTCAGCCACTCCATGCGGGAGGTCCACGAAACGGTGCGGGCGTTCCTCTAGGGTCAGCTGACCATCCCGCCGCCGCTTCCCACACAGCCACCACCTCTCCCTTCACCGCCGCCATCCGCCGCGCCCTCCCCGCCCATCTCCTACCCCTACGGGATGCCCAGCGCGACACTACCCTCACCGTCGACCTCCGTGCCGCTGCCGTCGGCATATGTTCCGCTCCAACAGATTCGATTTCCGCCGTCCCCGTCGCAGATTCCGGCCTGGGCGCTCGGTTCTTCCGCGCCCATCTACTCCACGACGACACCGCGGGCTTCCATACTGCCGGCGCCGACGACGGGCGCGGCCCTCACGCACGGTGGTCCGTTCGTAGCGGGCACCCCCTATGGCGGTGTCGATGGCACCCTGTCCCAGGGCAGCAGCCTCCTGCCTACGCTCTCCGCCGCCTCGCCAACCATCGACAGCTACTTTGCGGGCGGCGATCCGGGCAGCCAGCAGGGGGGCGACCATGGCCGCTTTCCCCCGAAGTTCTACAAGTTGGAGTTCTCGACGTACGATGGCTCTGAGGACCCCCTGAATTGGCTCAGTCATTGTGAGCAGTTTTTTAGGGGCCAGCGCACACCGGCCTCCGACCGCACTTGGCTGGCGTCCTACCATCTCAAGGGTCCGGCGCAGACGTGGTACTACGCCCTCGAGCAAGACGAGGGCCTGCCCCCTTGGGATCGCTTCATGGAGCTGTGCCGTCTCCACTTCGGGCCGCCCGTTCGCGGCACCAGATTGGCCGAACTGGGGCGGCTACCCTTCACCTCCACCGTCCAGGAGTTCTCTGACCGCTTCCAGATGGTGCTGTGCCACGCGCGCGACATCTCTCCAAAGCAAAAGGCCGAACTCTTCGTTGGCGGCCTTCCGGAGCACATTCGGGTGGATGTGGAGCTGCGAGATCCCCCCGACCTTCAGACTGCCATGTATTTGGCCCGGGCGTTCGAGCGGCGCGCGGCGGCCATGCCTCCAGCACCTCTGCACCGTGCCGCCCGACCTCCCCAGCGGCCTGGCCTACCCCCGCGCGCGCCAGGAGCGGGTGCTTCTCTAGCTGGGGCACCTGCCCCCCCGGTTGCCAGCCCAGCGGCGGCGCACGGAGCTCCCCCGGTGCGTCAGTTCCGCCGCCTCACACCGGCTGAGCAACTGGAGCGCCGTCGACAAGGGCTTTGCTTCAACTATGATGAGCCCTATGTTCGCGGCCACGTGTGTCCACGGCTCTTCTACCTTGAGTCGGGCGACTACATCGACGACGAGCTGCTGGACGCCGCGGCTGCGGCCGACGACGCCGACCCCGTCGCTTCGGCCGCCCAGGAGCCTGCAGCCACTAATGCTCTTGTGGTCTCTCTGCACGCCCTTGCAGGAATCCGCACGGATAATACAATGCTGCTCCCGGTGCTGGTTAAAGGGGAGCGGCTGTTGGCGTTACTCGACACCGGCTCCACGCACAACTTCCTCCATGGCGCGACGATGCGCCGTCTGGGGCTCGCTTCGACGGGCGGTGAGCAGCTCCGTGTTACCGTGGCCAACGGTGACCGCCTACCGTGCGAGGGCATTGCTCCCAACGTGCCCATCAGCATCGGCACGGAGTCTTTCTCCATCACGTGCCTGGGCTTGGACTTGGGCTGCTTCGACTTCATCCTCGGCATCGACTACCTACGAACCTTGGGTCCCATCTTGTGGGACTTCAAGGCCATGACGCTGTCCTTCTGGCGCGCGGGCCGCTGTGTCCTTTGGCAGGGCGTGCGCAGCCCCGGCGCGGCTGCTCCACAGCAGCTCCTTGCTGCACTCTCCACCGACGTCCAGCAGCCGCTGCTGGACTTACTGCTGCAGCAGCAGAGCGCCGTCTTCGACGAGCCCACAGGGCTCCCGCCGGCGTGCCCGTACGACCACCGCATCCACCTGCTGCCCGGCACCGCCCCGGTCTCGGTCCGGCCGTACCGTTACCCCCAGTTGCAGAAGGACGAGCTGGAACGACAGTGTGCGGCCATGCTCGCCCAGGGCATCATCCGACCAAGCACCTCTCCATTCTCTGCACCCGTCTTGCTGGTGCGGAAGGCGAACAAGTCTTGGCGCTTCTGCATCGACTACCGCGCCCTCAACGCCAAGACTTCCAAGGACAAGTTTCCAATTCCAGTGGTGGATGAGCTGCTTGACGAGCTCCATGGCGCTCGCTTCTTCACCAAGCTCGACCTGCGTTCCGGGTACCATCAGGTGCGGATGCATTCCGCCGACATCGATAAGACTGCCTTCCGCACGCACCACGGCCACTATGAGTTTCTGGTGATGCCGTTTGGGCTCTCCAATGCCCCAGCGACTTTCCAAGCTTTGATGAACGAGGTGCTGCGACCCTACCTACGGAGGTTTGTGCTGGTATTTTTCGACGATATTTTGATCTACAGCTTGTCGTGGGCTGAACACCTGCAGCACGTCAACACCGTCCTCCACGCGCTGCGCGCACATCACCTTCACCTGAAGCGCTCCAAGTGCTCATTTGGGGCGACCTCGGTGGCCTATCTGGGCCACGTGATCTCTGAGGGTGGCGTCGCCATGGACGCCGACAAGGTCGCCGCCGTTGCTACGTGGCCACCTCCACGCTCTGCCCGGGGCCTCCGCGGCTTCTTGGGCCTCGCGGGCTACTACCGGAAGTTCATCCGAGACTTCGGCATCATCGCCGCCCCACTTACGCGTCTCTTGCGGCGAGACGCGTTTGTGTGGGACAACGACGCGGCGGCGGCATTCGAGGCGCTCAAGAGCGCCTTGACCACGGGGCCTGTTCTCCAGATGCCGGACTTCACCGCGACCTTTGTGGTGGACTGCGACGCGTCGGGTGCGGGGTTCGGCGCTGTCCTACACAAGGGCGCAGGACCCCTCGCCTACTTCAGCAGGCCCTTCGCTGCCCGCCACCTGAAGCTTGCCGCCTACGAGCGGGAGCTGATTGGCCTGGTGCAGGCAGTGCGCCATTGGCGCCCATACTTGTGGGGGCGTCACTTTCTGGTTCGTACGGATCACTACAGCCTCAAATTCTTACTTGACCAGCGCTTGTCCACCGTTCCGCAGCACCAATGGATCAGCAAGCTCTTCGGCTTCGACTTCGCTGTGGAGTACCGCCCAGGACGTCTGAACACCGTGGCGGACGCTCTGTCTCGCCGGGACTCGGAGGTGGTGGCCTCGGCGGCCATGGAGGGGGTGGCTATGGCTGTTCATGCCCTGTCCGGGCCGACATTCGCCCTCCTGGATGACATCAGGCGGGCCACGGCGGCCGCGCTCGATGGCCAGGACCTCGTCCAGAAGCTCCGGGCCGGCGAGCTCTCGGGGCCGTGGCGCCTCGACGAGGGGCTCCTTCTCCATGGGTCCCGCATCTTTGTGCCGGACCATGGGGATTTGCGCCACCAGGTGCTCCTCCTGGCGCACTCGGCGGGCCACGAGGGAGTCCAAAAGACGCTCCATCGACTCCATGCCGATTTCTACATCCCGCGGGATCGGGTGTTGGTTCAAGATTGGGTGCGTTCTTGCACCACCTGTCAGAGGAACAAGACAGAGACACTGCCGCCGGCAGGGCTGCTGCAGCCCCTGGAGGTACCGTCCCAGGTATGGGCCGACATTTCGATGGACTTCATCGAGGGGCTGCCCAAGGTCGGCGGCAAGTCCATCATCCTCACCGTGGTTGATCGCTTCTCCAAGTATGCTCACTTCATCGTGCTCGGCCACCCCTACACCGCCACCACCGTCGCCCGGGCCTTCTTCGACGGTATTGTCCGCCTTCACGGGTTTCCGCTGTCCATTGTCAGTGACCGGGACCCCGTGTTCACCGGGCATGTGTGGAGGGATCTCTTCAAGATGGCTGGCGTTAAACTCCGTATGAGTACGGCGTTTCACCCTCAGACGGATGGCCAATCTGAGGTGGTCAACAAAGTGATCGCCATGTACTTGCGCTGTGTGACGGGCGATCGTCCGCGTGCCTGGGTGGACTGGCTCTCGTGGGCGGAGTATTGCTATAATACCTCCTTCCATACCGCTCTGCGCGCCACCCTCTTTGAGGTCGTCTACGGTCGGCCTCCTCCTCCAATGTTGCCTTACACGTCCGGGACGGCACGTACTGAAGCTGCTGATGCTCTTCTGCGCTCCCGGGATGAGGTCCTGGCAGAGGTTCGCCAACGTCTTTTGCAGGCTCAGCATCTGTCCAAGAAGTATTATGATGCAGGACATCGTGATGTGGAGTTCCAAGTCGGCGATTGGGTCTGGCTACGGTTGCTTCACCGCCCGGCACAGTCCCTCGCGCCGCACAAGGGCAAGCTCGGTCCTCGTTACGCCGGGCCGTTCCGCGTGCTGGAGCGCATCGGCCGCGTGGCATATCGTCTTCAGCTGCCGGAGGGTGCTCGTCTCCATGATGTCTTCCACGTGGGCTTGCTCAAGCGCCACCGTGGAGACCCTCCAGCAGCGCCGAGCGCCCTCCAGCCGACTCTAGATGGTCGGCTGCTACCGGCTCCTGCTAAGGCGCTCCGGGCCCAGCAACGCCGGGGTGCCTAGCACGTCCTCATCCAGTGGCGCGGCTTCCCTGAGGAGGACGCGACATGGGAGTCCGTCGATGAGTTCCGCACCTTCTACCCCGGCTTCCAGCTCGAGGACGAGCTGTTTGCGCAGGCAGGGAGAGATGTTATGACCGGACTTCAGTATTCCAGGCGCAGGCCCATTAGGGGCTAGGAGACGAGGCCCGATATCTCTTTATTTCCTATTATTAGAATTTATCTCCTATTATCAGATAATTGCTGCTATTCTTAGCTATATATACTTTGTACCCGTGACAATGGAAAATTAAGCAGAAACAAGTAAATTGTTTCCGGCTTCCTTGGGGAGCCGGGAGTTCCTGCCCTAGCAGCCTTTCCTCGCCCCACGCGTGCAGCCACGGCGCCGCGCCGCCGTTTCAAGCCTCGCCCTCTCATCTCCCACAGCTACAATCTTCGATCTTCCAGCAGCAGGACCCCGGAGCCTACCAATTCTCTACCTTAGCTCATGAATTCTCATTTCTTTAGAGTGTATAATCGTCCCATACCTTCCGAAGCCTACAAAACAATCATAATTACACTCAAATCTAATGACTACAAAAACAAAATAAAACTTCATAGTGTTACATACCTTCCAGACATATCCAGCATCAGCACTAAATGGCACAATAGATCTGCAATAAAGCCAGAAAAATGATGTTCGGCCATGAAGTCAAGTTCATCAGTGCTTGCCATTTGTTGCAGCCCATTTTCCTACACATTTGGGACATATATAAGAAGAAAAATAAAATATAAAGAAAATGTTTGTAAACAAGCACACTTACAATGGTATATTCAGCACCGTGCACATAGAGATTTCGCAAAAATCTTAAAAGGTCTTTAGCACTAAGCGTATAGATTGTTTTCTACCTTTGTCTTCTCTTGTAATTATAAACTTTGCCTAGCAATTTATCAGCCATAGCGATTTTTCTCCAGTCAATCATACGTTTCAATTTGTTCATAAGAGTCAAGAAGATAGAAGCCTCACTAGTTTCCATATACTTGTATTCACGCTATATTTTTTTAATCAACTCAATTCTCCTGTTTAGAGATGAGAAAGTTGGAGAAATGGAAGATGTCACATCAAACTGCCACCAACAAAAGCTGCTACATTTGATAGCTTTTGCTGGATTTATCTAAACTATCAAAACTGCTGGTTACTTACTATGAAAACGAGAAGATGGCAAATTACATTAAACAGCTATCTGAGTCTATGAAAATTCCTCCAGTGAGCTTCAATTCATCAGACGAGGATAAAAAGAGATACCTTAAGTTTTTGAGGTATCACCCAGCTTTCTCATCTCCGAATAGGAGAATTGAGTTGATTAAAAAAATATGGCATGAATACAAGTATATGGAACCAGTGAGGCTTCTACCTTCTTGATTCTTGTGAACAAATTGAAACGTATGATTGATTGGAGAAAAATCGCTATGGTTGATAAATTGCAGGCAGAGTTTATAATCACAAGAGAAGACAAAGGCAAAAAACAATCTATACGCTTAGTGTCAAAGACTTTTTAAGATTTTTGCAAAATCTCTATGTGCACGGTGCTGAATATACCATTGTAAGTGTGCTTGTCTACAAACATTTTCTTTATATTTTATTTTTCGTCTTATATATGTACCAAATGTGTAGGAAAATGCGCTGCAACAAGCAGTCACCATATACTAGAGATTAGATTTTCTCCGAAGACGAACACAACCATTGAGGCTAATTTGTTTCAGATTCGGACAGGACAATATCAGTGAAGTCATTGTACAACAGCTAGACAAAGAGATGCTAGCCAATAGAGCATTGATGAATTTCACTGTCTCCAAGCTCTGAGATACAAGGAAATACAAATGTGAATGGATTTTCACCAAATCAGAATGTTATGAGTGTTTATCAAACAAGAACAACACGCAAGAACTGCTAACACAACATTTCAATACAATTAAACATACAAAAGGATCTATTTCAAGAAGTCAAAATGTCACGTGTACCAGAAGTATGTGTACGCAGGTGGATGATTGTGCAGTTACAAATAAGAATTACAAACTAAAAGTGATTAACACGCTTACCTCACAGTTGTCGAGAACCAATGTTCTGAGCATTGGGCAACCGCCACCATCATTGTAAACCTCAGATATTGCAGTTGTCAGTGATTTGCATCCAGTCAGATCAACGTCAACTAAACTTTTACACTTCAATGACAGATCAATCAATGCTTCCTGTTTCAGCAGAACTAGTCTCTGCACAGTGAAACAAAAGAAGAATTATAGGGGTGAAAAACTAATTAATCAGAAGAACAAAGCACGCTTCTTTACAACTAAACTAAAAAACTAACCTCAAGAACGCCTGACGTTATGCTAATATGTTCAAGTGCAGAACATCTGGACACTTCAATTTGTGAAAGCATAGGACTTTGCAAATTCAAATCAGTGCACCTGAATAGCAACAGAAGGTTCGTGCAACGATTGCAAGTTAGCAACAGGTAAAAGATCAGCCACTTACAAAGAGATAAATAGAACAATATAGAACACTTAGTGCTCACTTGGAGAGGCGCGACAGACTTATAATCTCAAGACAAGGTGAATCCAAGGATATGGATGTCACCAGATCGCAGCTATCAAGTTGCAGTTCCTAGAACAGGCCAGGAAACAAAAGGTTAGCACAGCTAAGAACCTCAGTGCAGGAAAGAAACAAAAGGTTGGGCCACACCTGGAGTGTTCCACGTGCTGATAAACTCAGCATTAGCTACTCACTTTTTTGAGACACCTGAAAAAAAAATGAATGAAATACAAGATTGTAATAGATAGGATATAATGACAAGAAAAAGAAGGCTGGAGAAAGGAATAACCTCAAGAGGGAGGTTGCTTCAATCACTACCATTTCAGTATTTATACCACTGATATCCATCTCCTCCATGATCGTCGAATAAGATTGGCACATCACAAGAACTATAAATAAGAAACAGAAAATAAAAAAACATATGGAGGAAGCATGCAGGCAATAAAAATAGAGATATGAGGATGGCGTACGCTGTTGAACAGATAAAGTTGAATTTTTAAGCTTTAAACACCTCCCCTTACTGACAGCTTGCCATTGTTTGCAGGTTGCCCTAACTCGGCACAAATCAGTCGTGTCCAAGAAAGAAAATACCTGAAATTTTGTGTCAAAGATATGATTAGTTTGATACAAACACCAGCAAAAGTGTCAGACAATTAGGGTTTATGGTTTTTGGCAGAAGAAGCAAGAGAGAGGTTCTTCATAGCTCTCAAGCCTTGCATTGATGGCAGCGGAAACATCAAAGCACATCAATACAAAGCCTGAGAGTATAATGGCTGCAGGCCTCATATTGCCATGGACAGTACACATTTAACTGGAAAAGGTAGAGGTCAACTAGCTGCAGCTGTAACCATTGATGGAAACAATTGGATATTCCCGGTTGCTTTTGGTGTCATAGTCAGAATCCATCGAGAGTTGGACTTGGTTTGCTCAAAACCTTCAATCAGCCATTGGCCATCCTCCAGGTTTATTTATCAGGTCAGATGCATGCAAGGGCTTGGGAAATGCAGTGAGGAGTGTACCCCACAGCTGAGCATAGAGAGTGTGTTAGGCACCTCTGGAAGAACTTCAAAAAGAAGTTCCATGGAGCAGTATATTTGTGGAGAACATGTGGCCAGCTGCTAGGAGTTACACCATGGCAGGATTCAACAAGCATTTTAATGTCATCAAGATGCAATCAGCACAAGCAGTCAAATTCCTAGATGAGAACCACCCCATGTTGTGGAACATGGCCATATTCTCAGAATGGTCCAGGGTGGATTACATCATCAATAACTCATCAGAATCTTTCAATAATTGGATAAAGGACTTGAAAGATGTGCAGATTGTAGACACAATGGACAAGATTAGGGAAAAGATAGTGGCCAAGTTCTGTCACAGAGCAGAAATTGCAAGCAAGATCGAACGAGTCATCGTACCAAGTGTGATTAAAGACCTCAATGAACAGAGCAAAGTGATAAAGAAACATAAAGTTAGTAGGGTCGCACTAACTACAACTGAAGGGCTTGTTTGGATTGAGACCAATTTTTGCCCTAGTTTTGGCACTACCAAATTTGGTAGTGTGGAATTTGTACTAGTATAAGTAACAATTGGTAGCAAACCAAACATTCATATGTTACTATTAAAAGTTGCCAAAAATTTGGTAGGGAAAAAATTGGTTTCAATCCAAACATGCTCGATGGAACAGTCCCTAACAGCCAAGGTACGGAACTAAGGTATGAATTATACTTAGATAGTCAAACTTGTAGCTGAAAGTGCAGAGGGGAAGGGAGTAGGCAGTGGAAAGTGGGAAAACACGCGCATACCTTGTGTAGCACATCAGTGGGAATAACCACACCTTGATGAGAACTTTCTGCACTGTAGATTCAAAGGGAAAAAGGAAAAATAGGATGTTAATCTATGTGCTTTAGGTGAACGACTGGATAAAAAGACAAAGCAAAAATACTCACAATTTAGCTAGTTGGGCGAGCTGCTGCCTCTGCAACAACACCACAAGCAAGATGAAACTATCTGCCGTCACAGTAACAAGAATTCCATAGTAGCTGAGATCCAAGTAGCGCCACCATCGCCACAAGGCCCAGTAACAACACACCACAGAAGCGTCGCATATCGGCGTAATCCCCAGTCCTCTCCAGCGGCCCCCGCCCTTTCTCTCGTTCTCCTGTCGCCGCCGTTTCCGCTTATATACCTTCAGTATGGATACAAGAAGGACAGAAGTTGGACAGGCCCGCCCCGTGCCGCGTTTCCCGCCAGCAGATAACCCGCCCTGCAATTTATGCGGGCTACTCTGTCCGACAGGGTCTGCGCAACCAGCAAACAGCTAATACAAATCAGTTAGCCGTTTGCCTCATCCATCATATCTCAACTGGCTACTGCTGCATTTCTGATCAATAGTTACTTTGCCCCAGCAAAAAATTAAGTGCATTTAAATCAGTTGCACCACCACCAGTACCAAGTTGCAAGCACAAAATCAAATAATAAGGAATGATTCTGATCATTTTCTGAAAACAAATAAATATGCGTTTGAGAGATAGGTCATAGGGTCTCAACTGTATGAAGCATTTTCTCATCTATCATTGTATCAGATGTAAACAGCTTGAAAGAAATGGCATAGCCAATTAATGTTCATAAAATGATTAATCATTTAGTCAACAGTTGAGCTTATTATGCTTAACAGTTAGCAGCATATGGATGTTGGATAGCTGATAGAACAACAAAATGTATTTCAAATGCCAAAGCAGTAAAACGATGACAAAGATCTTGAAGGCCAAATCACTCATTCCATATACTTACACCTAAAGGTCAAAATTATTTCTATTGAGATTGAGAACTAGAAACAACACATTTTTCCCTGTTCCCTATATATTGTGTGTATGGTTGATGGACTATACATCATGCAAAAGCATCATCTCAAGAAAAGTGTAAGCAGAGAAGCATCATCTCAAGAAAGTGGAAGCAGAGAAATAAACAAGAGCGAAAGACATCTGAAGAGACCATAAATAATTAACCCTGTCATGCCAAGATTCACACCTCATTTTCCCTAAACCATCTATCCACCTGAGAAAAATTCCTGAAGGGCAGAGCGGGATCTAAAAATAAGCCTCGCCAATTCTCTCATCCATCCAATGATGTAAACTAGAAGTCAACATATCCTAATCCAAGTTTTCACCACACCATAACACTTGGATGAGTAAACATTCTAACATAATTTGCATGTGTGTTAAATAATCAACAGGCTAACATAACTTGCAAAATAAAACTTATAATTTAAATGTAATGGCTCCATCTTATAGACATCACGTAATGACAGGTACAAATCCAGATCAGAATCTATCTGCTCATTTAACAGCTGTCATCTTACCTGCTGTATATTTAATTTAGTTCTTACACAGTTCTACCTAACATAACTCTTCTAAATGTACACACAAATATTTATTCCACAATAAATTTTAGAGATATCCTCATGTCTGATACATCAGCCAGAATTTGGACTAAAAAAGAATTAGTATTTGTTACAAAAAAAATCTAGATAATTCTGCATTCAATCCAGATAAACCAAAGTTAAAGAAACATTACATTACTTATTAGACCATCTGAAAATATATTATAAAAAGCAATCCACAAACTACCAACATTTGTGAGTAGTTTATCTACTGTCAAGAATGTATACTCTATTGTCAATAGATTAATTAAGGCAGATATATCGCTGGCCATCATGGCTTAGGCCAGGATCGATCGACATAAGAAACGCAGAAGCAGAGCAGCGTGAGTTCTAGTAATTTCTTGCTGATTACCACTGCCTGCAACTAACTTATCTTAGCACTGTCTTCTTAGCTGTTAGGTAATTCACATTGAATGGATTTCAAACTTTTTATTTAAGTTTCTTTTTTAGGGATTAAACTAGTATAATTATTTAATGGACAACTCATTTAAATAAAATAGAGCAAGACTTAACACATGTTATTGAATTTGTGCTTTGATCTTTGTACCTTATGGGCGAGTGGCGAGAAAGGAGGCGGAGGCACTGGCCGGCGGGCGGAGGCCTGCGAGATGGGCGACAGAGGATGCGGAGGCGCTGGCCGGCGGACGGATGGGCGACCAGAGAGGCGGCGACGATGACGGGGTTGGCGGAGACGAAGCGGCGCGGCGGGGACGGCCAACCCGAACCTTGCACCTCGGCTTCAGCCTTCGGCTCCAAACACTAAGCAAGCATGTTAGACTCTTCCTATCCGGTTGAGGGGAATATGGAAGGCTAGCTGTAGACTCCTCGAATCTCGATCGAGGGGAATATGAAAGGCCGGTTGTTGATCCTTGTATTCTGGTTGAGTGGAATATGAAAGATCAGCTGTGACCTATATTTATAACACTTCATACTCAATACAAACCAGCTGAGTCATTCGTTCCATCATGGCATCAGAGCATTTTCGATAACACGCTTCCGCAAAGCTTTCTTCTAGCCTCCATGTCGTTTGCCTTCTCTCTCCTAACCGAGGCGTCAATCAACTCTGTGGTGGAAGCCATCGCTAATGCCGTTCGCGACGCCTTACGTCCGCCCGAAGGCCTCACCATTGACCCCACGACTGCCTCCGCCGTCGTCGATGACGCGGCGGCCAAGGCTTCCAGCGCCGCCCGTGTCGCCCTTTCCTCCTTCCTCGTGCGTCCTCCTCCTCCGACGCCTGCGACATCAGCCGCCCTTGCCGCCCTCTTCGCCTCCCTGCGCACTGCACCAGAAGCCCCGGCAGCCCCTCCCGGCTACGCTGCACCCCCGGCCGGCGTGCACTGCTGCGTCGCACCTCCCCTTGACGCCGACGTGCTCACTGCCCTCCACTCTCAGGCGATGAGTGTCCTGAACGTCAAGGCCGTCATTCCAGTGAACCTTGACGTCGCAGCTGCCAACTACACTTGCTGGCGTGGCCTCTTCCTCGTGGCTCTTGGCAAATATGCCTTGATGGACCACGTTCTCTCCGACGACGTCCACCCTGACCGCGCCGATTGGGCCTAGATGGACTGTGTCGTCCTCAGCTGGCTTTACAGCACCATCTCCAACGACCTCCTTCAAGAAGTCCTAACGCCGTGCGCCACGGCGCGCACGTCTGGCGATCGCTCGAGCATCAATTCCTCGGCAACCGCGAACATCGCGCCCTCAACCTCCAGGCGGAATTCTACTCCTTTCGTCAAGGTGATCTCTCCGTCACCGACTGCTGCCGCAAGTTGAAGGCTATGGCCGACTCCCTCGGCGACCTCGCCAAACCCGTCGGTGACCGCACCCTCATCCTCACAACGCTCAACGGTTTGTCCGATAAATTTGGTCACTTGAAAACTATCGTGCCCATGCAGCATCCATTCCCGTCTTTTGCTGAGGTGCGCTCGCAGCTCCATCTCGAGGAGATCTACGCCAAGCGACCCACCTCCGATGCCTCTGTCTTCCTCGCCAGCATGGCTGGCGGCAACGGTGGCGCCAAAACCGGCGGCGCCCCCAACCCGGCGCACTCCACCGGCTATGGCGCCGAGAATCAGGGCGGCGGCAACGGCTCTCAAGGTGGCGAACGTGGCGGCAACGGCGGCAAGCAACAAGCCGCCGCTCCGGGTGGCACCAAGGCCGGCGCTAGCTACCTGGCCCAGGCGTGGCCATCCCCGTACAATCCCTGGGCCGGGACCATCCAGATGTGGCCGGGCCAGGTGGGCCGTGGCCTCCTCAATCCTTGCCCGACGGCCCTATCATTTGCTGGCGCGGCTTTCGCTGGCTCACTCAGCGGCCCTTCTGCACTCCCTCAACAGTAGCAACCGATCAGCTTCTTCGGGCCGCCCCCAGCTCCTGGCGGCTTGGGCTATTCGGCCTACCAGGCCGTTGCGCAGCCGCCCACGCTGATTGGGCTGCCGCCGACTGGATGGCTCGGTGGAGCCCCCGCACAGTGGGATCAAGCATCGCTCGCCGACTCCTTCAACACCGTGACTCTAACCCAACCCGCCGCGCATGAATGGTACATGGATACGGGTGCCACTGCACACATGACCTCTGATGCCGGTATCTTTTCCCTCACCCACCCTCCCAATCCCAATAGTCCCTCTCACATAGTTGTTGGTAATGGATCCACAATCCCTGTCGCTTCCTGTTAACGCCAAAATTTGGTAAGGCTCTATGTCAGATTCGGTCAAAGGGGAAATTGCAATCAACTGACGGAAATTGATTCAGAAGAGACCGACTCCGGAAAGGAGCCGTGAAGACCGCTGATTGGCAGTTATTTACTGTACCTATTAATTAGGCAAGTGTTTATCTTTAGGAAACCTGACCTCGTGTCCGGTCAGGTCTTGTTAGCGTTTTCTGTTATAGTTAGGAAATCATGTACTGTGTCCAATAAGGACTCATGTAACTCAGGGTATAAATACGTACGCCCGGGGACCTTGTAAATCATCACCTGATCAAAACAATTTCGGCGCATCGCCACCCTTCCGACGAGATCTTGCTTCTCGAGCCGGGCTGCATCGGTTAGGTCCAACCTCCTGCGAGAGGGTAAGTCTCGTCACCCCGGCTACCTATCGGTTAGGACTTCCTCGGTTAGGTCCGATATTCTAGTCGGTTTATGGTAGTCGGCTTACCACGATATATTTATTTTATCTATGGCTGCATCAGTTTAGTTTGATCTCATAGATTGATTAGGTATATCACATCACGCGTGCATAGATCGTATCGGCTTGCTGAGAGCGGTTTATCATCAGTTTGTGCTGCATCGGTTAGGTCCGACCTACTAAACTGCTAGCGATAAATCGTTCCTGCTAGGTCGATACTTTATGTGTAAACGTCTTATCGGGGTATATAGCCGGCAAGTTATCATGTTTTAGCATCACGATCGCATCAGATCTATCGGCTTATCGAGATTTCGTTATTATTATCAGTCTGTGCTGCAACGGTTGGGTCCGATCTACTAGACTGAATAATAATGTTACTCTTAATAAGTCGATGGGTTTTATGCGATGTTGTTATCGGAGTGCTTAGCCGATAAGTTATCCCTCATTAAATATAGCCGATTATGCTGCTTGCTTTGTTATACATTCTTGCCTGCATTACTGTTACGATCGGCTAAGGGCTAGCCGATTGGTTTACTCTGCCGATCCGAGTGCGAGCACAAGCAAGTTCCTGGGCACGACCTCAGTCAAGTTCCCGGGCACAGCCTCAGGTGAGAGCCCAGGCACGAGCATAGGTAAGAACTCGGGCACGGATACGGACAGCGGATGAAGATCCCGGGCGCCGATGTGAGCAAGGGCCCGGGCACGGGCGCGGGCAATATCTTCGCGGCGATACCAGTAACTTTGACCATGATCGGCTGGAGTTCCTTTAATTTATTTTACTCATGCATTCTGCTTGCTTACTTTGCCAAGTTTACAGCCGGTTTTTGAGCATCCTTTCGATGATCGGCTAGTTTAATACTTATTTATTATTATGTTATTGCTCTTGCCGTTATCGGCTTTTAGCCGATGTATAAGTGCTACAGTGCGTATCGGCCATCGGCCGATAAGGTGAGTCCAAGCCGGCTTCTAGCCGATTGGCTCACGAATTTGACATCTTTTCTCCTTGTCAATTGCAGGGTCAAATTGACTGGCACGCCTACGAACCTCAAGATTTTAGGACCTGCACTGGAGTGAAGCAAATCTCCCAGGCCTTCGCGTGTCTCCCAGACGCCGGACGACCCCCGGCTGGTTTTCGGCGTCAACACTTCCATAGGACAATCCACCATTCATCACCACAACCGTTCTTTCACTCTTCGTGATATCCTTTGTTCTCCTCTCATTATTAAGCACCTTATTTCCGTTCGTCGTTTTGTTATCGACAATTGGTGTTCTGTTGAGTTTGACCCTTTTGGTTTTTCTGTGAAGGACCTTCGCACCCGGACCATGATTGCCAGATTCAATAACTCCGGTCCGCTCTACCCACTCCATCATGTCTTGCCTCCACCTTCGTCCGCCACCGCCCTTGCCGCCGACATCGCCGCTGTCCTTTGGCACCTCCGTCTCGGTCACATTAGCCACGACGCGCTCGCTCGTCTTGCCACTGTCGTCCCCATCTCCAAAGAAGGCCTCACCGGAGTGTGTCATGCTTGTCAGCTCGGTCGCCATGTTCGCCTTCCCTTCACGAACTCCTTTAGCAGGGCCTCGGCCAACTTTGATTTGATTCATTGCGATTTGTGGACCTCTCCTGTCGTTTGCGTTTCAGGATTCAAATACTATCTTGTTATTTTGGATGATTGCTCTCACTTCGTTTGGGTCTTCCCACTTCGCTTTAAATCCAACACATTTTCCACTTTATCGCACTTCTTCACTTATGTTAAAACTCAGTTCGCCACCACCATTCGCAACGTCCAATGCGACAACGGCCGCGAGTTCGATAACTCCGCCGCACGCACCTTCTTCCTCACTAATGGTGTTCACTTGAGGATGTAATGCCCTCACACCTCCCCACAAAATGGCAAGGCTGAGCGTATTCTTCGTTCCCTCAATAACATTGTCCGTTCTCTCCTTTTTCAGGCTAGTTTACCTGGCACTTTTTGGGTCGAAACTCTTCACACAGCCGCACACCTCATTAATCGACACCCCACCAAAACCCTTGCTCACCACACACCTTTTTTCGCCTTACATGGAGCTCACCCCACCTACACACATCTTCGCGTTTTTGGCTGCAAATGCTACCCCAACCTCTCTGCCACCACCCCACACAAACTTGCGCCCCGCTCCACGATGTGTATTTTTCTTGGCTATCCCCTCCACCACAAAGGGTACCGGTGTCTTGATCCTGTTACTAACCGGATTATTATTTCAAGGCATGTTGTGTTTGATGAGCATTCGTTTCCATTTGCCGAGATCACCACTAACTCTTCTACTGATAATCTCAAATTTTTGGAGGATTTTTCGGCACCTATACAGGTACCCATCGGCTCCAGACGTACTGCTCCTGCTAGGCCACTGCCCACTGGATAGGCGCCCCCTCAAGCCGGGCCTCCCTTTTCATCTGTTGGGCCGCTATCTCCTCCTGGTGAGCCGCCTACCTCGCCGACCCCCACCACGGCCTCCACCCATCTGACTGGGTGGGCCTCATCGCTTTCCGGCCCGGCCTCAGTCGGGGCGGTCTCCCCGACTCTCTCCACCGCCACGGGTCATCCGGCGGCCCATGCGCCTAGGCAGGCCGATGGCCCGCCACCGCGCCTACCTGCCTTGCCGCCCTATGACGCCGTGCTAGCGTGCCATGGCGGCCCAGCTCCTTGGTTTCTTCAACTTGGCACATCTCCGGTCGTCAATGAGCATGCTATGACGACTCGTGGCAAGGATGGCATCCGCAAGGGTATCACTCGGCTGAACCTCCACGCCACTCCTCTCTCACCGGTTCCTCGCACCTATCGGGCCGCCTTGGCTGACCCGAACTGGCAGACGGCGATGGAGGAAGAGTTCAACGCTCTTCTCACCAACCGAACGTGGGATCTCGTCCCGCGTCCCTTCAACGCCAACATCGTCACCGACAAGTGGATCTTCAAGCACAAGTTCCACGCCGACGGCTCCCTCGACCGCTACAAGGTTCGTTGGGTTTTGCGTGGCTTCACCCAACGCCCCGGCATCGACTACGACGAGACCTTTAGCCCCGTTGTGAAGCCTGCCACTGTTCGCACCGTCCTCAGCTTGGCGGTCTCTCGCGATTGGCCGGTTCATCAACTGGATGTGAAGAATGCGTTCCTCCACGGAACGCTCCAAGAGACTGTCTACTGCATACAGCCGCCAGGTTTCGTTGATTCCTCCTGGCCTGACATGGTGTGTCACCTTAACAAATCTCTGTATGGCTTGAAGCAAGCGCTGCGAGCTTGGTACAGTCGCTTTGCTTCGTTTCTGATGTCTCTTGGGTTTCTTGAGGCCAAGTCTGACAACTCACTCTTCGTCCTTCACCGGGGCACTGACACGGTCTATCTGTTGCTCTATGTTGATGATATTGTTCTCACTGCCTCCTCCAACCGTCTCCTTCAGTGGACTATCTCGTCACTTCAATTTGAGTTCTCCATGAAGGAGCTCGGGACACTACATCACTCTCTCGGCATCAGTGTGTCTCGGCAGTCCTCTGGGTTGCTCCTTAGTCAGCGACAATATTGTCTTGACATCCTGGATCGCGCCGGCATGACAGATTGCAAGCCCTGCAACACACCAGTGGACACTTGTGCTAAACTCTAAGCTAATGAAGGTGCCCCTCCGTTGCTGATCCGACTGATTTTCACAGTCTCGCCGGAGCTCTACAGTATCTCACCTTCACCCGCCCGGACATCTCCTACGCCGTGCAACAGATCTGCCTTCACATGCATGATCATCGAGAACCCCATCTTAGTGCTCTCAAACAGATCCTACGATATGTTCGGGGAACCTTGGACTTGGGCCTGCACATTCAGCGTTCTACCGCCGCCGACCTCACAGTCTACTCTGACGTCGACTGGGCTGGCTGTCCAGACACTCGTCGGTCTACCTTCGGCTATGCTGTCTTCCTCGGCGACAACCTGGTGTCTTGGTCATCCAAACGCCAGAACACGGTCTCCCGCTCCAATGCCGAGGCTGAATACCGCGCTGTCGCCAATGCAGTTGCTGAGGTCACCTGGCTTCGCTAGCTTCTTCAGGAGCTTCACTCTCCTCTGCCCAGGGCCACTTTGGTGTATTGCGACAACGTCAGCGCAATATACCTCTCCTCCAACCCCGTCCAACATCAACGGACGAAGCATGTTGAAATCGATCTTCACTTTGTCTGTGAGAAGGTCGCCGTCGGCGTTGTGCGCGTTCTCCATGTGCCCACGTCCTCTCAATATGCTGACATCTTCACCAAGGGTCTACCAACGCCGGTTTTCACCGAGTTTCGTTCCAGTCTCAACGTTCGTTAACTCCCTGTTGTGACTACGGGGGGTGTTAGACTCCTCGTATCCCGGTTGAGTGGAATATGGAAGGCCAGCTGTAAACTCCTCGTATCCTGATTGAGTGGAATATGAAAGGCCGGCTGTTGACTCCTTGTATCCCGGTTGAGTGGAATATGAAAAGCCAGCTGTGACCTATATTTGTAACACTCCATACTCAATACAAATCAGTTGAGTCATTCATTCCATCAAAGCATCAGGGAAAGACAAGCGGAGCGCGCAGCGGGGTCGGCCAAGCAAGGCGTGGCGGGGGTTTAGGGTTTTCGGCGAGGTGGCGGCCGCCGCCGCCTCTGCGCGCATGCCGAAAGCCAGATTTTTATTTTTTTTGGGGGGGAGGGGTGGGGGGTGAAAGCCATATATTTTACAACAACTCCTCGCGTCGTTCGTCCCACGCGGACACACCACCGCTCCACGGCCCTATGGGCTGAATCACCCCGAGCCCACTCACGTAGCTCGAGCGCAGTGAAATCGTAGGCCCATTTTTTCAAAATTGAAGCCCAACAGCAAGTCGCCTACCACTAAATCACCGGCCCAGTACAGCTCGAGCAGAGCTGTTGGCCTCCTCGGCGGAGAGGGCGGAGTCGCTTCGGTTCCGCTGTTCCGCGTCCCTCGCTTCGGCTCTCGCGAAATTTCGGCGGATTTCTGGTCTGCTCCGGCCACCGTGCGGCCGCTGGTGTCGTCCCCGAAGCGGGTTCACTGGTGGACTGGTGGCGCGTTCGCTCCTGCTCTGGTTTCGTGATGCAGACTTCCTCTAGGTTTTTTCCACCGTACGGAATTTCTCTAAGTACTATGAGTGCTCTCCCTTCCCCTACGGAATTTTGATGATGTCGTGGCTTGTTTTGTCGATATTCTTCATGTAGATTTAGCTTCGCAAGGTAATTGGTTACTCTACTCAAAGGGGAAAGACCGAGTGAGAGGCAAGTGGAAGAAGGGTTTGCACAACAATTGAAATGGAATTGGACTTGGCAAGCAAAGGCACTGAGCAATACTACTTTCCAGATGAGATTCCCAAACAGAGTGAGGCTGGAAGAATTGGCTGGTTTTGATGATTTCAAACTGAAGTGAACGGACACAACAATTCAGGTACACCCATGGTCTCAAGAGGCTTCTGCTGCTGGTAAATTGCACACTGTATGGGTGAAGGTGATTGGATTGCCTGATGAGATAAAGAATTACTGGGTCTTGCATGAGGTAGGATCAAATATGGGACCTGTGGATGAAGTGGATATGGGAACAGTGAGAACAAGGGATATTGTGAGAATCAAGGTTGGGACGGTGGATCTAGGGATACTACCTATAGCACTGGTGCTTACAACCCCAAAGAAACTTATGTATGAGGCAACTTTTCAGCTGGAACAAGTGGTGGAGGCTGGATGGTTTGCTGGAAAGAATCAGGGGAAAAGATCTGCAGAAGAAGATACAAGTGTTGAAGATTTGAGGAAGCAGACACATGCAAGTAAGAAAATGAGAGAGGAAGGACAGTCTAGCAAGATTCCAGAGGCTCCAGAAATGAAAGGGAAAAGGGCAGGAGAGGCCATGCTTAAGCAGCTCACTGAGTGAGAGATGGAAAGAAGGGTGCAAATTGAGAAAGATAGGTTGATGGCAGAGAAACTTTAGTTGATGGATCAACAAAAGACAAGGGCTAGGAATAGTGCTAGAGGAGAACAGGACAGGACAAAAGGTGACAATTGATGGGGTAGGAACAAGAAGAGGAGAATGACAAGGGAGTTTCACAACTTGATACACACCCAATGAAAGATGAAGCCAAGAAGACACAACCAAATGAAAAAGATGGTGACAACAATGTGTTACAAGAGGTGAGAATGGAAGATGCTGGTAATGAAGACTTGGAGAACTATTTAGATGAAGAAGATGGAAAAGTTCAGTTAGAAGGGAGTGAAGATTTTATGGAATCTCAGGATCCAATAATAGTTTTGCAAGGGCTATGGGGGTGAATTTGGGGAATGTATATGAGACAGAAACAGAGGAAGAGAAGCAAAGAAGTAACAGGCTTAGAGACAAAGAAGACAACAAGGTAGCAGATCTAGCAACTGAAAGGAAGGAAGCACAAAATACTTTTCTTGGCAAAGGTGAGAACAATATTCCTTCCTTCATAGATGATTCTAATGTTTCATTAGCACAATGGCTAGCCTGCTGGGAGTTGAATTAGGTTGCTCTATAGATGCTGTAGACTTAAATATTAATATTCTTAAAAATTTAGAATGTGCTAGAATAAATCTATTCATAGAGGAGCAAAGAAGAGATGAATTAAAAATTCCTGAGGAAAGTAAAATGGGGACACCCTCTGATTTGGAGGTTCTCCAAGGTATATTGTAAGATGATATTATGTCTGATATTGATAGAAATGAAATGATTTTAACACCAATAAAATCACTTTCAGATGGTAAAAAAAAATTCAATGAAAACCATGTAATTTGCAAGGTCACTCCAAAATAGAATAGGAAAGGTAAAAAAGGAAAAAAATTATAAGATAAAAAAACAAATGAAGGGTCTGATCTGGAATATGAGAGGGATGGAAATTCTGAGAAAATTAAACATTTTAAAGATGTAATTAAGAAGAAAAACTTAGATTTTCTAGGAATTCAAGAAACAGTAAAACAAGACTTCTCTACCAATTTTCTACATAATCTGAGTAATGGGAAGGTTTATAAATGGGTTTGGAACCCATCAAAAGGGAAATCTGGAGGTATTTTGCTAGGAGTTAAGGAAGAAAGTTTCCTAATTAAGGATATAGATATGGGAGACTACTTCTGAAGAGCAAAAATGCAAAATAGAACTGATAAGATGGAATGGAATCTAATCATAATTTATGGAGCAGTTCAATTAGACAAAAAGTATGAATTCTTGGCTGAATTTGCACAAATATGCCAAAAGTATAATAACAAACCACTCTTTTTGGGTGGGGATTTTAGTATCATCAGGAAAGATAATGAGAAGAATAAGAAGGGTGGGACTAATAGATAGATTTTTTATCTTTAATGCTATAATTGAACAATCAAATTTGAGAGAACTAGAAATGGGAGGAAAGAAATTCACGTGGAGTAATAATCAGGAGAACCGCACTTATGAAAAGCTGGATATAACCTTAATTAACAATAAATGGGGTAACTTTTATCCCTTGACTACAGTCTTGACATTAGAAAGAGCACTTTCAGATCATGTTCCCCTGCTATTAGACACTGGAGATAAAATAGAAAAGACTTCAGTTTTCAAATTTGAGTTGAGCTAGTTCCTCAAAGAAGATCTATATGATGTAGTAACTAAGATATGGAAATCTGATGTGGGAAGTGGATCTAGTTTAGATAAATGGCAGAGGAAATTAAAAGCTCTAAGGAAAAAACTGAAAGGATGGAACATGAACTGGGAGGGGGAATATAAGAAAAGGAAAAAAGAGATTCTAATTCAAATGGAAACTTTAGATAAATGGTATGAGACAAATGGCATGACCATTAAAAAAAAGAATAAGAAATAGTTTAGAAGGACAGTTAAGAGGGGTGATGAGAGAGGAAAATATTAAATGGTACCAAAGAAGCAAAGAGAGACTTATTTGAAGGAGATAGTAATACAAGATATTATCATACAAAAGCAGGTGGAAGAAGAAGAAGAGATAAAATACATTACCTAGAACATGAGGGGAATAAAATAACTGATCAGAAGGAACTGATGGACTATATAACTAAATACTACAAAAAATCTCTTTGGCCAACCTGAACACACAAATATTCATATGAACACAGAAGAGATGACACAATTGAAAGTGGAAGATAAGAATGAACTGATTAAAAAATTTTCCATGGAAAAGTTGAAAACAGTTGTATTTGAGATGGAAAATAACAAGGCACCAAGTCCTGATGGACTCCTAGTGGAATCCTATAAGAATTTCTGGGAGCTAATTAAAAATGATCGAAAGCAATATTAGATGATTTTCATCAAAACAAGATAGATATTGACAGATTGAACTATGGTGTACTTCTCTGATACCAAAATGTAATGAGGCAGTACATATAAAGAATTTCAGGCCAATCTGTCTATTGAATGTGAGCTATAAGATTATAACAAAGGTAATGATGAATCGAATTTCTAGAGTCATGGCATATCTGATTTCTCCAAATCAAACTGCTTTCCTAAAACAGAGATATATGATGGAGGGAGTGGTGGTTCTACATGAAATTCTGAATTCTCTCCATTATAAAAAGTTATATGGATTGATGTTCAAGGTAGACTTTGAAAAATCATATGACAAAATAAAATGACCCTTTGTCTATATGTTAAAAACAAAAGATTTCCCTGGTAAATGGAATGATTGGATAATGGAAGTGATAAGAGGGGGAAAGGTTTGTATAAAAGTAAATGATCAGCTGGGGAAATATTTCAAAACATATAAAGGACTGAGACAGGGAGACCCCCTGTCCCCCTTTTGTTTGATATAGCTGCAGAACAACATGGATTAATAGAAGGTTTGGGGGAGAACACATAGAGGGGGGATCTCAATCTTGCAATATGCTGATGGCACCATTTTTCTTTTGAAAGATAGTGAGGATAGTGTAAAGAATTTGAAATTCATCTTATGCATGTTTGAACAAATGTCTGGTCTGAGAATAAATTATCATAAGAATGAGCTTTATACTGTGGGGATAAAGGAAGAGAGAATTAATACTTTCAGCAAGATTTTGACATGTAAAAAAAGTGATTTGCCTTTGAAATATCTGGGATACCAATAGATAAGAAAAAGATCCTAAATAAGGATTGGAAAGGCATTGAGAACAAAATGGAAAAAAAAAAACTAGGGTGCTGGCAGGGTAATATGCTATCGGTTATCCATAGGGGGGAGGTTGGTTTTACTGAATTCGAGTTTAAGTAGTGTCCCATTATATATGTTGTCCTTCTATAAAATTCCAAAAGGCGTGATTAAGAGAATGGACTTTTTCAGAGCATGGCTCCTCTGGCAAGAGGACCAGGGGATTAGAAAAAATCATTTAGTCAGTTGGGATGTGATTTCAGACCCAAAGAACAAGGGGGTCTGAGGGTGCTAAACTTGGAATTAATGAATAAAGCCTTATTGGGCAAATGGCTATGGAAACTAGAAAGTGAAGAGGGCCTTTGGCAAACACCTCTCAGAGAAAAGTATTTATATAACAAGACATTAAGTCAGAACATAAGAAAAGAATTGGAGATTCATAATTCTGGAGTGGCTTAATAGAGATCAAATATATTTTCCTTGAATTCTGTGAAAGGAAGGTGGAAAATGGGAAAAACACCCTTTTTTGGGAAGACAACTGGCTAGGGGGTAAACCACTGGCAGAAAATTTTCATAAATTGTATAACATAACATTTACCAAACAGATCACAGTGGCAAAAATGATTAGAGAGGGATGGGAAAGATGGAAATCCAGAAGAGATATAAAAGGATAAATGCTCACTGATTGGCTTAAGGTAAAAGAAATTTGTCAAAATTTGAAGCTAACAAATGAGAAAGATAAAATAAAATGGAAATTGACCAAAGATGGAATATTTACAGTAAAATCCTTTTATAAGGCTTTAAGTAAGCAGAATTTTGGATGCATTTTCAAGAAGCTTTGGAAAGATAAAATACCATTAAAAGTAAAAAATTTTCATCTGGTTAGCTCTAAGAAACAACATTTTAACTAAGGACAACCTCTTAAAGAGAGGTTGGAAAGGAGATGAAAAGAAGTGTCAATTTTGTTTAGAAGATGAAACTGTTGATCATCTTTTCATTAAATGCCCTTTGGCCAGATTTGTTTGGAGTATGGTTAGTTGTGCTTTCAACTTTGGTAAAGTAAATAGTCTGCAACATTTGATGGGTGCATGGGTGAATAAATTTGATAAGGAAGGGAAAAAGTTGGTGGCAGTAGGTGTGGCTGCTTTTCTCTGGACAATGTGGAAAACAAGAAATGCTGCTTGTTTAAAAAATAATCTGCCAAAAGATCCTATAGAAATAATTCTAAATATTTGCTATTAGATTTTTTTTCATGGGCCATTTTACAGAGATCATTGGCAAAGGGAGAAAAGCTGCTGGAGGGGGTCAGATTGCTAAAGCAAATGATAAATGAAATCTTCAACTCTCAACATGGATGGCGCATCAAGAAAAGGTTACTGGATGGCTGAAGGAAGCTGCTGACAAAAAGAGGCAAGGCTGCGGAAACAAAATCTGTTGATGTTCAAAAAGAAAGGAACTGCTTCTGTGAGGAATGAAGGAGACTATCTTTTATCTTGTTTTTTACATTTTAGTAAGGTTGTAGCTGCTTTTGTTCTCTCTGGCTGGTGTTCTTGGCAGTCACTAGGACCACTCGGCGCTTTTGTTTCAGCTACTCGTATGTAAAAACTGTTGCTCATTTCTTTACTGGAAATGGGAGAGGTTTTATGCCCTCTCTGTCTCAAAAAAAAGCTTTGCAAGGTAATAAAACTGATGGTTTAGGAGTTTCCTTGCTACTTGATGCTTGAGCTGAGGCCGGGCTGTTGCGTACGGCTATCTGTGCAGATGTTTTGCCGCTGCATACTTTCGTATGCTCGTACATTACTTTGTGTTAGGCTTAGATGATTGCGATCCTGGATTCGATGGTTAGAGAGGCCGTAGTGACTGGATGTTGATGATGCTTTAGGTTTAGTGGGGCTGATGCGAAGGATTTGCTGATTTGTGAAATTTGTTGGTCTATATCAATGTGTAAGTGTTAGCATGCGGAAAGAAGTAAAATCAGGGACAATCATATGCCAATTGCGGTTCTGGTCTGCATCATATTGTTGTACTCATTTCTAGCAAGAGATTTTATGAATCAAAGACAGTACTTTTATTCTATATCTATCAACTTTTATACTAGTTTATTTTCATCTATTAAGTTTATACTACTAGTTTATTCCCTAACTACCTAATCTATTACATCAACTACCATCTTTTCTGTCATGATTTGTCCTTTTGATATTTTCTTAAATTTTATAAAAAATATCGTAATCTCTTATATTATAGGACGGAGGAAGTACTATACTTATGAGTTACTATGAGTCTTATGACTTGGTAAATGCATCGGTACATTAAATAGCCAGCTTGATGAAAAAGATCCAGTGTATCTTTAACAGTACGTCTATATACATTATTCAGCCTTGGTACAAATTAAATAAAATAAATCCGTTCTGCTTAGTTGTTCCTGTAATATCCCATTAAAGGTTTCCAGTGGTTTAGTATACTAGGAAATGATTTATTGAAGGTTTATGCACTGAATTTTGCTGATCGATTGTTTGATCAAACGAAATAGGCTTATGTCACGTCGTGACAAATTCATCCCAGTTAAAATTTACTAGGCAAAAGGAATAATATAATTTTAATAAAAGCCGAATGAAATAATCAAACAATAAAATATGTCCAAGAAAAAATCGAATGTGGCTCGGAGTATTTTTTTTAAAATTTTCCATACCCTAAAATGCTTCCTCAATTTTTAATGGAATTTTCATAGTACTATAAATATTTATTAAGCAACAATAACCATTATTAGTGTTTTTATAAAAAGAAAAACCTAAAATAAACCCTCCATGTTCCTTGGGCCATTTCCGGCCCAAGTTCCCCTCTCTCTCTCTCTCCCCAGCCCATCTCTCTTTTCTCTACCGGCCCTTCCCTCTTTTGTCCCTCTCTCTTGGGCTGGCCTCGCTCGCCCGAGCCGCCCATCCCCTCCTGCCTAGGCCGGCCTTGCTCGCGGCCCAGCAGCCCCACCCGAGCCCCGTTCTTCGCTTCACCCCGCGTGGCCCATCTCCTCGGCCTGTGTCCTCTCTCAGCCTGGCCAAATCCAGCCGCCTCCCCGCCTGGCCTACATGCGCTCGCCCCAGCCGCCTCGGCCTGGCCATCCCGAGCCGTCGTCCTCCCACGGACACTGACTGGTGGACCCTACCCATCAGGTCCTTCTCCCACCTCCAGTCGTTGCCGCTCCTCTCTCTCCTGAAACCCTAGTCAAATCCCCCACCAAATTCGTCTCAATCAAGATCCTTAATCCCGGATTGATTGAGGGGAATTATTCCCCTCATTCCCCTCTTCAATTCCCCCATAAAATCACTTTCAATCGTGCCATTAATAGCGAGGATCGGGTGCCTTTCCTTTTCTGGTGAGCCAACGCCATGCACGCCGCTGACCGAGTTCCCCGTGGTTGTTCCGTCCCCTATTAAAGCTCCCCTTATCCATCCTCTTCCCTCCTTTGCCGCCGTCCCGAGTCCCCTCGTTTCTGATTTGTCTTTCCGTGACGCCTCCACTCTCCGCCACGCCGAAGCTTCTCGGTCGCCTATCCCGTCTCGTTGGAGCGCCGCCCGGCCTCGCCGCCTTCACCACTGGACTCGCGACGTCACGAGCTATCCCGGCATCGCCTCCTCGCCGTCCGAAGCCCACCGGAGCAGCAACGCCGCCGCCCCGGATCTCCGCTGCCGTCGTGTGCTCGCCGCCGTCGTCGTCATCGTCCTTCCGCCATCACGGCGCCGCCGGTGGCCCCGCTCGTCGCCATCTCCCTTCGGCTGACATGTGGGCCTCCTTGCTCTGCGTCCCCGTTGATCGTGGCCGCCGGATCCGGGCTCCCGATCTAGGCCATCCATCCCCGTGAACTCCCTTTGTGGACCGGGTTCACGATGGACCCATCGACTAGCCTAAGGACCCCACGTGTCGGTGAGTCTGAGGGCTCCGCTCCCTCTCCCCCTGACATGTCGGGCCCACTGGTCAGCCTCTCGACCCGAGGGCTGACGTCATAAATGGCTTTTTCAATACAAAAATAATTTCAGAAAATCGTAAATCTTCACTTAAATTTCATTAAAACTTTGGATGGCTATATCTCGGCCATACGAACTCTAAATTGACCCGTTCAAGTTTCTAAATTTTTGTTCACTTATGAAGAATTCAAATATGTGCTTTTTATGTACTGGTTTTGCTTCTTGAATAGTGTTTTAGCCTCTCTTTGTGTGTCTCATGTAGTTCCGTTATTTCGGAGGATCCGGAGGTGTAGATCAAGTCGTCGGAAGACCGTTTTTCTTTGAGCAAGGCAAGTCAATCTCTCCTTGAGCATATTGAATTGCAGTTTATGAAAATTATCTTGATTTAAATTATTACATTTCACTTTATTAAAATTAGCTCGTTTATAACTATTTTATTTAGCCGTATCTAAAATCCTTGTTATAGCCTTATTATTAGTATAATATTCTTTGTCAACCCTAGGTAACAAAAACTGGCTAGTGTTGTGTCCTATATGTGATACTTGCTAGCTATTTTTGGTTTATGTTTAACCATGCTTAATTAAAAACAACTTACTTGTTTTGCAATGATCTAGACTGTGAGAATAACATTGTCGCTATGGATAACGTTGGGAAATGGCTAGTTTTCCTGGAAATGAATATTCTCTATTCAAAATTCCTAAAACCCTGTTTTTGTTTGGGCTTGAGGTGCATGGTTGGTTCTGGTTAGACGCACCTTGGCCGACATAAGGATCGGTCTTCGGGCCTCTATTGCAAAGCATAACCGTACTAACATATATCTAATGGGTAAGGCTTAACCGAAAGCTTAGATCACCCTTAGGCGAAGGAACACGAATAGAGACAGGTGAATTCTGGTTGTTGACTGACGTCTCTGGCAAGTGAAGGTCACCGGGGTCCGGGACCAAGATGCTAGGGGCATCGACCATGTCTACCTATCCCAGGGATCTGGCCATAGATGGGGGTCGATGTCGGTTCTTTTGTCTAGGGTTAGGCTGAGTGAAAGGTTTCATCACGATCTTGGCTTTTTGGGTACTTTTCAGGTATCGCGAGTGCATTGCTGTCATGCAGTCAAGTATTGTGTCTTTTGGGTAAAGATGTACACCCATGGCCAGGATTTAATCTATTCAAATAGTCGTGCCCTCGTTTATGGACAAGCCTAGCAATATATCCAAGTTAGATGTTTTCTCTATTAAAATGGAACCCTAGATTAATAGGTTAAAACTTGATGGTTGACCTGGTTTGGTCTGGTAGACCTGGTGACCTAGTGTGGTCTGGTTGGCCTGGTTTAAGACAGGTTCTCATGGGTTCGTGGCCTGATTAATAATTTTGGAGTTAGACATAGGTTCATATTTTACAAATGCCTTGGATTACCAAAATGTTTTATAAGGCTGGTTTGCTGCAAAATAGCTCTATTAAACAATTCCTTGTACACCCTCACATTAAATTCGCATATTCCCGATGTGGCTTGCTGAGTACGATGGTTGTACTCATTTTTGTTCAATCTTTCCCCCTTCAATGAGCGAAGCTTTGAAAATAAAATCCTTGGTGGAGTTTTGGCTTATATCTCAATTGAGCGCCTGTGAAAATGAAGCCATAGATGAAACAATTTTGTTACTCTTTGTTTATGCTGTGAAACTGTGAAAATGGCTTATACCCCTAGTTAGTCCTTGGTGCCTTTCTAAGCACTTGTTACTCTTTTTTTTTCTCATTGATGCATGGTCCTGAATGGCATTCTCCTGAAATAATATATGGTCACTGATAGCTTTGGTCCCAATCATTTATTTTAATAACTGTTTACTAACCGTCCACCCTAGTATAGCTTTGAGTGATAAGCATGTTGGGGTTCTGCAACAAAATCTGGAATTGTTTCCTTGTTAATTGAATCGGCTTATTGTATATTTGTATTCCTTGTGCTATTGGCACCAAGAACGTTGTCAGACTGTAGTTTTAGTATTCATCAACAAGTAGTCTTGGATTTCACAAAAGTGGCTGTGTACTTCTAGTGTCTTGAACTGAAGACAGCTGACCTTCAGTATCTCCAGATTAGAAGATTCATCTTGTGCCAGAGTTATATGGAGTGGAAGCTTCTTGCACTACAATATCAACCTTGGTAACTTTTTTTAATGGTTTTCTTGTCTAGAGCCCTAGTCACGTTCCTACGTGTGATTGTAGATGGCATTCTATTCTGTGGCACTTACTAATTCCTTTCTTTTCTGAAAAAACCTGCTCTGCTTGTTATGGCAACAATTTGTTATGATAATATAAATCAGGTGAAAGACTGAGAGATGCTAAGTATGCTGTCTGAATGTCGATGGCCAAAATATTGATAACCGATTGGCAAAGCATGCCAATGTTGATGTTAAAAGGAGCCAGTTTTTATCACCGTATTGACACATCCTAATTATTTATACAACTAGTAGTTGACTGAAGAATATGAAGGCGTGCAAGACACATCTGCAATGCACGAAAACAGAACACTAGCTTCATTTGTAGACGCAGAACTAGCGGTGAAAAAGGTACATAGAGAGTTAATCTGGAAACTTACGGGCGCGTAAGGATTTTTCTCTCGGTAGAAAAGTGGTCCAACATGTAGTTCATTCGACAACATCTTCGCTACCGCTTGCTTTCATGCTTTGTTCGAGTGCTCATGGAAAATTAGCGGAGAATGTACAGAATGTGGCAATAGACAGGCAGAAAGGTTTGCTCAAGCAAAAAAAATGTGTAAATAAGTTTCAAAAGGGCAGAACCGCAGAAGCCAACATACGGAATGGCAACGGTAGCTCAAAGCACAAATTAAGAGCTCAGTTGTGCAGATTACCGGAAGAGTTTCAACTGGCCTAGAGCAAGTTGAAAACTAAAAAATTTACAGGCATAGCATTTTAATAGGTGACAGACAGCCCAGAGTGCCAGTACATCTTAAACTAGTCAGACAATAGCTGCTTCCACATGTGATCCTCAATTCCTCGCTTTCGAGCTACTCTTTTCGTCTCAAAATATAATTACTTTTAATATGAACTTGAACAAACATATATCCAGATACATAGCTAAGTTAGCTATACTTTGAGATGAATGTAGTAGCTAGCTCTAGCTTCAGAAAGACGCCTTACACTTAAGCACGAAGCCGAGCAGCAGCAGCGTGGCCATGAGCCCGCAGGAGGAGCCCCCAACGCGGTGTATCCAGTAGGGATCGAACCTGACCACCCTCCGGTCCATGAAACACGTCACGTTGATGGCCAGGATCAGCACGATCAGCAGCGCTGGCAGCCACAGCGCCGACACGCCACCGTCCTCTTCGTCGTCGCTGTCCACCGCCGGCCGCCGGTCGATGTACAGCGGAGAGAGCACGGCGAGGACGGCCAGGACGACGCACACGAGCCTCTCCGTGGACGACGGCCTCCCCATGGCGACAGGCGCCAGTAGCCGCACGCTGCAAAAGTCTCCTCTCTGCGCTCTCTGAAAGTCTGAGTGCTAGCTATGCAAAAATGCTGCCTCGGCTGTTCAGAATTTAACTTCTTTTTGCTGTCTGAACCAATCTTCAGAAACTTGGAGAGAACCTGACGACATTTTCTATCGCGAAGCCTTTTGACTACTGATGATTCCTATCATGCAAAGGAACATATTCAGACTCTCCATTATTATCCACGGATTGATGGCGAGAATTGGATTGCGATGTAAAGGCGAGATTCTTCCTAGCTAGTGAGCTCGGAATCAGATGCTGGGACAAGCAGCTCAAGATTTGGGTATCCTAGAACAGCGTGGCTATGGACGTAGGATCAAATTTGACGGTCCTGATCATGCTGCTGGGAGGAAGAGTAAAGCTGAGTTCTTTCCGTGATCATACTGAACTTGTTCTTGAAGCAGCATCTATGTAGTCGCCTGATGTCATTGTCTGTTCGACACTAGTACGAATGATTTTGGAATCGGTACGGCACGATTAATCTGCTCACACCTGTTCTTGGAATGAGAAAAGGCGCATGAGTCTGCACTTTATTTGCCTGTTTATTGGACTTGATTCAATTGAAATGTTGGAGACAGAGCATATTTTTATCTGTTTATTATTAGCTGTTAGGCAAGTAAACAGAAGCGTGAGCATCAAGGTTGGCATCTTTTTAACTGATTGAAGCGGTTTGGTCCGAAACGGTTGGCCAAAGCAGATGAGAAAAGGTGAGATTAATGGAATTCAAACATGGTAGTTCAAGCTAGAGTTTCAGTCTTCCGAAGAGAAAAGGAGGGTAAGCTAGCATTTCGTAGAGATGCCACTGGAAGGTCATGATATGAAAACAAAATGACTAGGAGGAACGTTGGGCTGGTGTATTCGCCCGACAGATCTAGATAACTCATAAGTACATACAATGAATGTGAGTATGCCTCTAAGGGTACGTAGAATGAATATCAGGTAGGAGCTTTCTCTTGGCGGCGAGGCTCTGATGCCGAGCCAACGTGGCACGAAAAAAAAAGAAAAATTGTAAAAACCACATTAAATGTCTCTCTAATATTGAGAATTCCTATCTATAAAATGATTTGTTGTAAATACTCTCTTCTAATTCACCTTGATTTAAAATTTCCTCATTACCGTTGCTTGCATCTTCTCGTGACCTTTTTCTGCACGTATTATATAACCTAGCACATCTCTAGGTCATTGTGGTCTCAAAGCTTGCCACATCAGCCAGAGTTCGGCCCAATGGAAGATAAGACATAGTTAAAGTTGCATATGTCTCACTGCAACTGTAGCCCCCAAATACTCCTTTTTCTGTGACCCAATGTCACACTAAGTTTGTTTTCCCGACCTTAAATTTGCCAAACAAACCAATCGTCCCTAAACCCCACAAGGTAGACACAAGAGCTTATCTTTCGATAACCCCAATGTCCAAGAGCGGAGACTCGTAACCACCATCACCCAATGCGTGTGCTAGGCGCCATGAGTGGAGATGCCATGTGGAGATGCGTGAGCAGCGGCAGGGGTTTATCTCAAACCAAGGTGAATTAGAAGGTAGATATTTACAACAAATCATCTTAATAGGAGAATTTTAGACTTAGGATAATATCTAGGTTTTTTCTGCAACTTTCCAACAAAAACAGATTGTCTACAGGTCACACGAGTGGAAAAAATTTGTGTGTACATACGAGTAGAAACGAGCCGGCTCAGCTCGTGAAAGCTTGGTAGAAGAGAGGCTTGGCTTGATACAGGAAACGAGTTAAAAGTGAGGCTTGGCTCAAGCTCGCTAGCGAGCCTGGCAACAAATAAACCTTGGAGGAAGCATGCAACAGTTTATCATGACACACAAACAAATAATATAGCTATCAAAGTTATCATTCTCAACAAATAAACAATCCAACAAAGATGCAAAAGTACTCAATATGCTAATATGGAGTCATGTATGCGAGCTAAACGAGCCAAATGAGCGGCTCACGAGCCAGAGCTTGGCTCGTTTTGGAAACGAGTTGAGAATGAGGCTCAGGCTTTGCTCGTTTGTCTTTCGAGCCAAGCCCGAACCATCAATCTGAGTTTTCTTTTCGCCCCTATACTATATACTTAAATTTGTGGCCATTCAATGCAACACGTGTCGCGATCGCCCTCCCCCTCACCCCACGCCTCCACACGCGCCTTGCACACCCTAGCATGCGTCTCTAGTCTTCCCTCAGACTCTCCTCTTGTCAGGTCGGATCTCATGGGTGACAGGCCCGTTTTGTCCTGAGTCCATTAAAAAAGCCCAGCAATTGTTTTTACAGGAATAGTTGCTTGGGCCCACTGAAAAAGCCCAGCAACTGTTTTGTCCAAAAAAATAGCCAATTAAAAAGGCCTAGAAACCATCTGTACATAAAAAAAAACAAAAATCAGAACGATTTAACACACACATTTGAAGCCCAACCAAATTGATGAACACATTTGTGCCTTATTGACGGGAAAAAAACAGACAGCGTGAAAAGAGAAAGAAAGCTGCGACCTGGTAGCCAAGAAAGAAAGAGAGAGAACCAGATCGGCAGAAACAGTTGTGGATTCAAGGGCGTTGCCTCCCCCACCCTCTCTGTGATTTCAATCTGTGCTTAAGAGAAAACTTCCCCCTCCTTGCACCAGAAACTGAAGTAGTGCCATAGCATTGAAGTAGTCCTGTCACTTCAGTCCTAGAAAACAGAACAGAAAATGGCAGCTCCCTTCAGTTGTGTACCACTCCAGGCCAAAAGTGATGATTCTGTTGTAGCTAGACACCTAGAAACCCAGCCCCAGATTGTTCGGTTGCGTAGCGGACCTGCCGAGAAGTCATTAGGTGTGGCGATCCCAAAGGTTTCAATTCTTAAAGAAAGGCAAGCTACTCTTCGATCATCTTCCATCATTTTTTTCCTAGTTTATAAATGTATTGATTGAAAAATTACATACTTAGAGTACATGTTAATTTGATTGATCTCAGTTTGCGTGACCGACGGATCTACCTAATAGTTGCATTATTTTTCATAGGTTATTGTGAACTTTAATCCTTGTCTGGTCGAGGTACTCTAGTATCAGTGCTCTTCGAGCATGGGTATCGATCAGACCCCATACTTGTTAATTCTATGTCGAAATTAGGAAAAATGGGTTGAGAAGCTGTTTTGGAAACCTGACACTTGGTGTCGGTAGGTTTGGAAACAAATGATATGATTTGCGAAAGCCGCAATGCGAGGCCTTGCTGTGTGGCATGGTTTCGTATTCGTATATAAGGACCGATTCCTTGGAGAATTTCATCCAAGCATCTTACAGTGCAACCATACGGGTGTTGTGGGACGTTCCTAGCAAGTAATTAGTCGATTTAGGGAAACTCGTGTGCCAAGACATGAGGTTAGCTAGAGTGTAGAGTAAGGCGTAGAGGAATGTTATCATGAATTACCTGATATACCATGAGATATAGTCAGTTGCCCTAGTATCCTAAATGAGGGGAGTCCAGGACTCGCCCGGATTGCTTGGTCTTGATAGTGAGCTCAAGAGGTTGAACTACCTGACCCAGCTGATTACTACGGACCCTTATGGTTGGCGTACGTGACCCTAAGTCTGCTTTGAAAAGGTTTTGTCACGAACTTTCGATGCCAACGAATACTCGGTGTCAATTTCGTGTCATATAGGTAAAGCGTGCAACCTCTGCAGAGTTTTGCTAAACTGTTCGAACAGTCGTGCCCACGGTCAAGGGCGAATGTGAGGTGATTCTCTTAGCGTAGATTTGCTTGTTTGAGTTTTGTGAAAATGGTTTGTGGGATGAAAATTGTTGCTAGAGTCGGTCTGCGTGACTGATGGATGACCTAAGTGGTTTGAAATGAGTCTATGTGATCTGGGATGTCAGATCGGCATCATAGAGTAGGCTTCTCAAGTGGAGGCGAAGTGCTATAGGATATGGACGGCTCTGGGAGCCAAGGTATAGGATGTGATGAGTGGTATAAGGTGAAATTGAGATTATTGATAGAGAAAGTAAAAAGAAATTAATAGAGGAAAAGAGAATAAAATAAATAAAACTAAAATTTGACTTTCACTTGAGTTGTTGCAAAGTAACTCATGGACGGATCGACACGAGAAGTCTCCTTCCAAATATTTTATAAGAGCCCACACTTACAAGTTTGCAAAAAATTTTAAAATGAAAGTTTGTAAAATGAACCCATCCTACCTTTGCAGCGTGCATGTCCACATTTTCGAGCGGCTTGCGAAGTACGAAAGTACTCACCTATCTTTTGTTGTTGTTTTTTTTTTCTTTAAGTCCAGATTGAAGATGCTGAAGAGTAGGGTTTCGACCCTAGACCCAAACCGTTGCCCGTGGTCTGGTGCCCTAGCTATGTAAAAGTTTTGTTGCTGCTGTTTTTATTGAAGGTTGCACCCTCAAGGAGTACCCAAAGCTGCAATATAAATGTATAATTTATTATTAGCATTGTAATGATTCATTTTGTTACCGTGGATATTAATATCATATTTTTTAAACTGGTACCAGCAACGTGGTTCCATAAGAAACGGTTCATCGTTCACCTATGATGCACCCTCTTTGGCACCGTTTGTACGATATTGCCAGGGCCAGGTGTGACGTGCGGCGTCGTACGAGCTAGCTAGTCTCCTCCTCTCACAAATAGGAAGGGTCTAGCCTAACCTAAGTCACATGTGAATATAGATATGACTAAGGGCAAATTTGTCTTTTTCGTGTCCCTACTCACATCTAAAACGTCAACCTGAACGGAAGCTGTGACGAAAGTGCTAAGATCAAAGAAAAATAAGTGACCTGTGCTGCTGATCGAAAATGGGAAGATTTTATGCTATTTTTTTATACCGGCCTGTTTTATATGGTATAGATCGAAATTTCTCCGCGTACTACTGCTACTGACCTGTATGTACGACGTGTTTGGTACCTGCACGACGCCTCCGCCTGGCTCGGCACGTGCAGGGCCCGAGTGTTTGGTTGCCTGGCCGAAGAAGCAAGCTTGTCCCAACCGATCCAAAAACGAATTTTTACTGTTAACAATTTAATTTATTTTTTTAATTTATAAAACTAAATTTTAATTTTCTTTTTTGCAGAAATACAATCTTGCCGTCATGGGTTAGAGTGGCATTTAAAAACCGCCATGGCCCAAGGTGGCAAATGGCCGGAGCCCACGGCGGCGTCACCAGGCCGTGATGGCGGCCCACGGCGTCAGCGGGCCGGGGGCCACGTGGCATTGCCGCCCTGGGCCACGGCGGCGAATGGCTCCAAGGAGCCGAACGTAAAAATGCATTCGCTGCCGTCCCCCAGGCATGGGCGCGAGCACGGGCATGGGCACGGGCACGGGCGCGAGGAGGAAGAGGCCGGGGAGGAGAACCGGCCTGCGGGCGCGGGGGGTGGAAGGCCGGCACAGGAGCGGGCCGCCGGCCCAACAGAAGAAAAAGAGAAATGAAAATGGAAAAAGATTTTTCTTGTATTCTCTGTGCCAAAATACATTAACTGGATTTTTAGTGAAATTTTCAGAGCACAGGAACTATTTTTAATAAATCAAAAACGCTTATCGGAATTTAAATCGTCCTGGAAAATCTTTTTCTATTTTCGTTTCTCTTTTTCTTCTGTTGGGCCGGCGGCCCGCTCCTGTGCCGGCCTTCCTCCCCGCGCGCCCGTAGGCCGTTTCCCCTCCCCGGCCTCTTCCTCCTCACGCCCGTGCCCGTGCCCGTGCTCGCGCCCGTGCCCGTGCCTGTGTTCGCACCCGCGCCTGGGGGACGACGACGAATGCATTTTTACTTTCGGCCCCCTAGAGCCATTCGCCGCCGTGGCCCAGGGCGGCAATGCCACGTGGCCCCGGCCCGCTGATGCCGTGGGCCGCCGTCACGGCCTGGTGACGCCGCCTGGGCCCCGGCCATTTGCCGCCCTGGGTCACGGCGGTTTTTAAATGCCGCCCTGACCCACGGCGGCAAGAGTGTATTTCTGCAAAAAAAAAATTAAAATTTAGTTTTGTAAATTAAAAAATAAATTAAATTATTAACAGTAAAAATTCTCCAAAAACAAGCCCCGCACCTGGCTCCACGAAAACGAAACTTGACTTCGTTTCGCTCGAGCCTGGCTGGTGCGAGCTAACCAGCCTACATGGACTACGTTGTTTGGGGGCTTTGGGCTTCTTCCAGGGTAATTGGTGGGAGTTCGAAAACGGAAAATTTTTTATTTTTATATTTATTTATTAAAAGATTTGCAAAAGTAGATTTTTGTTTGAAAAAATTACAAAAATAGACTCCCACCGCCCTCTGGGAGGGCAATTTTTAAAAATCGCCCTTCCAGAGGACGATTTGATGACGTGGCTAACGGCCGTCGGCCCCGTCAGCCATTTTGTAGGCGGCACCCCGGCCTCCCAAAAACCGCCCTCTCAGGGGGCGGCAAGGAGGCCGCCTGCAAAATACGCCCGGGGGTCGGTCATTTTACAGGCAGCCCCCTTGTCGCCCTCCGGGAGGGCGGTTTTTGGCCTTGCCGTCCTCCTAGAGGGCGGTATTCAGCATTAATATAGTCCGGACCGTCCGGACCCTATCCGGACCGTCCGGACAGGCACGCACCGTCGCCGTGCCGTTCTCACACAGTAGTTGCATCGCTAGTTGGATATCAGTAGGTTTGTATGGTAGTTAACGTGTGTTCGGTTGTCACCGCTCGGAATGTACTTTCGTCGTGAAGTTGACACTCGAAAATTCATGTTTTTATCAGGTTCGTCAGAAACGTAGATCGTGAGGAATATGTCGTTTGATCGATGAGCGTAAACGAAGTAAAGTGGTTTCTTCAGGAAACGTAGAATTAATAAAACATGATACACAACAGGCAAACTATTACAGACACAAAGTACTACGGGCCCTGACCGTAACCTCTAGCTCTCTTCGACTTCCTACCCTGCGCTCGCACCTACCCCTGGGAGTACGTGAACCGGTCTGGTGGTACGGCACGGCCAGCGTGGATCGTCTGCATGGGTGTGGCAACCGGTGGGTCCTGTGTCTGTGGTGGAGGAGCTCTTTCGAGGTGCGAGGCAGCTAGTATCTCCTGTATCTTCTCGCCCTCGTCCTCTAAGTCGTCCTCCTCAAAATGACTGCTCATCTGTTTGTTTAGAGGTCAGCTCATTCAACCTCCTCCAAAGCTCCTTGAACTTCTTCTCTTGATTCTGGGCGCAAAGCCTCTTGAAAAGATCCATAAGGTGCTTATTTCTAAACTGTCTGTAGAAATTAGCACCCATATGACATATGCACCATCTGCTTTGGACATCAGACCACCTTGGTGGGTATCCCTTCTCAACACATCCATATCTCAATTCCTCAATTGCACGTAGCAAGCCGGCGTGACGGTCATGTATGAGGCATACGTCTGGTCTCATCCGTACAACTGTTGTCTTAACCCTTTCTAGGAACCAATACCAGCTATCAGTGTTCTCACTCTCAACAAAAGCAAAAGTCATCGGTAGAACTTGGTTGTTTCCATCAACTTCAATTGCTGTTAATATCTGTCCTCTATATTTTTCCAGTCAGAAATGTCCCATCGATGCAGAGGATAGGACGACAATGGATAAATGCCTGAATGCAAGCACCTAGTGCAAAGAATACTCGTTGCAATACACTTTTATTACTATGGTCAATTGATGGAAAGGCTTTCAAGTCGTAGTACGTCTCCGGATTTCTCTGAAGAATACAGCCTAACAAACGAGGCAAATTATTATAAGATGCTTCAAATGTGCCAAACCTCATCTCTACAACCTTCTGTTTTGCCCTCCAAGCCTTATCATAGTTAATTGTATATTTGAATTTCTCTTCAATATGGCTAACAATTGACCTTGGTTCGTACCCCAGATTGTTGACAATATGGGAGTACATCTCTGTTGCAACAAATACAGAGGTCATGTTTCTATGATATTTTTCAACACCTGGTAAGTAACATGAATGCTCGGTCACGATTGAAACTTGCCAATAATTTTTCCATTTACCCTTCAATGCGTGCACCCGCCATGGACACCCATCCTTCATGCACTTCACTTTATACACTGATTTGTTTGACTTCACGACCGAGAACTCCCTCTGAAGTGACACCGCCCATTGTTTGACTGTCTCCTTTAAATCTTCTACATATGCGTACTTAGCCCCCAAAATGACCTTATTCTGCTTGTACTCCCATGGCACATGATGCCGCTCGGAGATAGCAAGCGCAGAGAAGTCCTCGTTGCTCCATTCTGCAGGCATCACGTTATCCTCATCAGACGAATCATCATGCTCTGCATGCTCATTTTCAGAATCTTCCCTATCTATTTCTTGGACGATCCTGTCGATTTGTTCTCCCTCATCTGCCACACCTGTTGCCTGTCTATCTTCATCATTCCCTCCTTTATTTTCTTCCATTGTTTCGCTATCACCTCCCGTCGTACTTGGACCCTCATCATCTTGTACGTGCATTGCACCAGCGGTGTTATCTTTCTCATATATGGACATAAGTATGCCCAGTGGCCAGCCACGTTGGAATGCATTCTCCACATACCATCTCCAAGTGGCAGTGCAATCCACCGGCATCAGTTCCCAAAAAAAACCTTCAACTGCACGACTGACTACTACATACAAGGTTATTGCGCTGAGCTGGGGGTCCAGTCGAAACCCTCGCATCAGCCAGTTGTATACTGACCCAAAACTTCTCTCAGCTGGCCTATCAATACCCTTAGCCGTTGAACTAAACTCCGACAGATCTACACCGTCTGGACCACATCTCACATTCCTTTGCCCGTGAAATAACTGAAATATCACCTTATTTGACATATCTGTTAAAGAAAAATACACTTAAACTAGGTACCAATATCCTCATAACATCTAAAACCGTGTATTCCAGATTTTATAAGTACCATCTGTACAAAAAGTAAGTCATCTAACAGATTAACTAAAAACCTATAGATCTATATAGTGCTATACACGTAACTAGTACATTACTACATCAATTCTTACATACAAATAGAAATTGCAAAGGAATAATAGATTTTACCTGCAGACAAATCAGCAAACGGGCAGAGCTTCGTTGCTTTCGTTCAGCCTCGCTCTCAACTCTCTCTTGTTTTTTTTTTCTAATTTGAGTGAATTTTATGATATTTTTTGAGTCTGGGAGGGGGTTTTATACCTAGGGGCTAAAAACCACCCTCCCAGAGGACGGCAAGGGGGCCGCCTGCAAAAAACCGCCCTAAAAATGGGCGGTTTTTGGGATTTTGCAAGCGGCCCCTCGGGCGCCCAAAACCGCCCTTGCAAAGGGCGGTTTTTAGGAGGCTAGGGGGCCGCCTGCAAAATGGCTGACGGGGCCGACGGCCGTCAGCCACGTCATCAAATCGCCCTCTGGAAGGGTGATTTTTAAAAATCGCCCTCCCAGAGAGCGGTGGGAGTCTATTTTTGTAATTTTTTCAAACAAAAATCTACTTTTGCAAATCTTTTAATAAATAAATATAAAAATAAAAAATTTTCTTTGAAAAAGTCAGTGTAACCAAACAACTTCTCCATATAACTTATGTACTCTTTTTATTTTAAATTATTTATCGTGCTAGCTTTGCTTTGTCAAAAATTTGTGTCTTTGAAGATCAATTTCTAGAAAACCGAATTGTTTAACAACATGTGAATTATATAATTTACAAATATTTCTCAAGGTAAATCTAAAAACATAACTCTTATAATATTAAACCATATGATTTTGTAAAAATTGATGATTAAAGATAAAAACATTTAAGTTAGGATAAATTTAGAAATATAAATAATTTAAAACAGAAGTGAGTAGATGCTAGTAACTAAACAGAGCAACGTTACCCAACCAAAAACAGGCATTACCTGGACAAGTCTAATAATAATACAAGCCAGGCTAGACCGTAGTGTTTCTGGCAACCCTGAGCCCACGTAGCGTGCATATGCGCCGAGCGCACGAACTAGCTGTCCGTGTCGCGAGAAAAACAGCTGGAACACGAGTGGCTGTCGTGCAAAAGGGGCCCAACCGCTGGGCCGCGGAACTAACCATAGCGGGAGGCCTCTTCCTCGCGTCGCGTCGCAGCAGGCAGCGAGAGCGCAGTTTCCCCGGCAATGTCCACCTCGCTCCTCCCCACCACCTCCGGCGGGGCGCACCTCTGCTCCTCCCGGCCTCCGCCTCGCCGCCGCCGATGCTGCCATGTCGCCGCCACCGCGCCCTTCCCCGCGCCGTCGGGTGGAATCGGCCGCCGCGCCGTCTCCCTCGCCGGCGTCGCCTCCTGGCTCGCCACTGCTGCCGGCCGTAAGTCCAGCTGCAGCATGCTGTTCGTATCTCGCTCGCGTGTTCGTGCTGAATGAGCCCGAGCTGCCAGCTGTTCGGTATGCGAGTAATTCGTCTCTGATTGCTTCCAAACTGTTGCAGGGGCGGACGCGAGCCCGTTTGACAAATACGTCAAGAAGTACTAATCCGTATCTTGCTCTCTCTCCATAAATTTACATTGCATTGCCGCAGGTTGCAGGTTTTGATTTCCACTGACGCCTTGTTGCTTCTTGAATTTGTAATGATAGGAAGAAGCTGGAGCCCTTGGAAACCTACGTTCCAGCAGTGCTGTTGACTCAGGACCAGTTCAGGGATCTAGGTAAGAGTAATCCATAATAAGCCTGCCACCTAAAATATATGGGGTTATATTCTTCCTTTTTTATTGCACTTTGGCAACCTTGATTGTTAGTAGTATATAACATGCCCCAGAGCTTGCGAGAAAACATGCAAGATTCATCAATATTACACAAGTATACAAATTTAAGCCTCAATTAGTTCATTGTTTACAGACTTTAGACAAGCGTGTCTTCTTTTCAACCATGTTTCAGATTGTGAGAAGTGTACCATCCTTAGCATATTTCTGTAGTCTTCCCCTCCTATTTCGTTGCCTTCTTGTCATAGTTCAAATGATGTGTTGAAATAATCAAGCCCCATTCTAAGTTGCTAATAGAAAAGCTCCTGCATACCTTGATTTTTGTAGAGGCACCAATATATCTTGACTAAATTTGTTTATTCCAGCCTTGGTCAGATTTCTGATTAAATGTTCTAGAGCTATGATGCAATGCTATGTGATACAACCTGTACCTAGGAGATTCATGTATATGTATGTTCCGTTGCAGAGAAGTCATTAGAATTTGAGAAGCCAAGGTATGATGAAAGCAGATCGTTACTTCGTTCTGGTCCAGCGTCTTCTCTGCGTATCAATATTCGAGCAGTAAGATACTGATCATATGGTGAATGATATTCTGATCCTCAAGTTAAAGTGGCTTTAAAATTCCTGTAGATAGTCTATTTTGAACATTCAGGAGTTAAGATTAGTCAGCATTTGCGCTAGCCCTTTTTATTCCTTACACATCACGATCTTTTCTTGTTCAAATTATGCCATTGCCATAACTTGTTCGAATATCTGGAGAATGCGAATTGTTGATTGATGATTTCAAATTATGTCCTGCTCAATACAAACAAAGCCCTATAGATGTGTATTGAAATTACCTGAAAAAGAAACTGTAATGCAGGTGGCGCAGTATGCTTCCAGCAGTGGTCAAGGCAAAGCTGCCTCTGATGCTGTGGACGAATGCTTACGGTACAAAATGTTTACTTATTTCAATACTAGTTCGTAGAATGAAAATGATATCATGTAAGTAGTGACAAGTGACGGCAAATGCATTCTGTCCTAGAGCGTTGGAAGATCTTGACTCACTGCTACTACAAGCATCTCGGAACAACCCATCAGCGTCTGTAGATGTCATGAGGAGTAAAATCAGTGTTGCCCTTGGAGCTTTAGACAAGTAATACCAACTTAACAACCTTTCTCTATATTCAAATCAAACGGAACCATAACTGAAAATTTGCATTGCTTTTGTCTGTTTTTAGTCTCCTTCAAACCGTGCCATCAGCAGTGCTCGACAAAGGAAAGGCCATTGCCGATGCATACCGGACTCCTGCAGATGATTATGAAATGGACAATTCAGCAGAGTTGGATCCAAGATTGAGACAACTGCAGGATATTCTTTGATGCTGAATTTGTTACTAACACATACTGAAAAATCAATACGATTGTATATGTGAACTGGAAAAATACTAAGTTTGTACTTTGTACACATTAAAAATGTAGAGAAGCTTCGTAACACTTTTTATTGCTTGCAGTTACAAGTTATAGGTTAGTCTGCCTAGATAGCAAGTTAGCATCGGGAGGTGGAGGCGGCGCCGGCGCCCGCTGGGCGACGGCAGGAAACGGCGAAGAACACCACGGTGATCAGCATAAAGCGGCCTACGTCTGCGCAAGCAAGCAGAGGCGTGCCCGCGTGGGGCGACCCGCGACCCGCGAGCGACGCGAAGCGGCAGCTGGCCGCGCCGCCGTGGCGACGTGAGACGGCGAGAACAAGGTGTCCCAATCGGAATTTTTACTGTTACTAATTTAATTTTTTTTTTATTTACAAAACTAATTTTTGATTTCGTTTATTTGCAAAAGTAACCTCTTGCCGCCGTGGGGCAGGGCGGTATTTAAAAACCGCCGTGGCCCAGGGCGGCGAATGGTCTGGACCCACCTCGGCGTCACCAGGCCGTGACGGCGGCCCACGGCGTCAGTCGGCCGGGGTGACCGTGTCTCTTCCTCCCCGCACGCCCGTGCCCATGCCGGCGCCCGTCCCCGCGTCCGCGCCCGCGCCCGCGCTCGTCTCCCGCTCTCTCTCTCCCTGCGCTTGGGGCCCGCGCGTTAGAGCGCCTCCCGCTGACAGGCCGGGCGCGGGCGCGGGCACGGGCGCGAGGACGGGGACGGGCGCGGGCACGGGCACAGGCGCGCGGGGAGGAAGAGGCACGGGCGGCCCAGGGCCATTCGCCGCCGTGGCCGACGCCGTGGGCCGCTGTCACAGCGCTGTGGGCTCAGGCCATTCGCCGCCCTGGGCTACGACGGTTTTTAAATACCGCCCTAACCCACGGCGGCAAGAGGTTACTTTTGCAAATAAACGAAATCAAAAATTAGTTTTATAAATTAAAAAAAATTAAATTAGTAACAGTAAAAACTCTCCCAATCGCATCAGATCTCGACTTTGCGTTGGGCTTTGCGTGGTTAGCTGTGAGGCCTCCTACCCTTTCTGCATGAGCTGAGTGATCGACATTACCGGCCCATAATCTATCAAAGCCCGGTCTGAGAACAGGATATCGATCGGGAGCGCCATGAGCTCATATACAAACAACATGCGTGTTGAAAAAGAGACGGGCAGATCGTGGTTTGATTTCACACACTATTTGTTGGCAATTTGATTATGTTGGCACTTCGTGACAGTGACACGTGTGACAATCTAAGTCAATGACAGTGGGCCAGAATGTCAAATAAAAACCAACTTCATGACAATGACACATGGGACAATCTATGTCAGTGACAGTGGGCTAGAATATCAAATAAGTGAAACCCAATTTGTAGAGTGTCAAAAAAATAAATCCCTCACTGATAGACCGTGACATTATTTCCAAGGGGATTGCTAGAGGTTTGTCGGTCCTTTTTAACCTCCATATCAGAGGAGTTAAGAAGAGAGAAGGACAAAGCACCGACGATGAAGGTGAGCTCCTCGACGATTACTTCATCGTCTTCATTGTCGGTGACACCCGACTTCAACAGGAGATCACATATTAGATTCAAATATTAGAGCAGGGGTTAGGAAAGGAGGGAAGAAGGCGGCTTCCTAGGTATAGAGGGATGGATAGAGAGGTAGCGAACAAGGGTGGGCGGCAACGGTGATGTTGAGGTTGTGTGCTAGCATTTGGTGCATTAGAGTCTTTAAATTCTCAATGTAGTCCTGAATCGATTCAATCTGCTTCACATAAGTTAAGCGCCAGATCAGTACCTGATACTGCATCTTTTACCCGCTAGAGTTGAAGGGTTGGAGAAGACAGGGGCCGGTGGTGGAGGCATGTGATTCAAGGCAGTTAGAAGGCAGGGGCCATCCTCTGCGGATAGGGAAGAACAACGAGTCAACGGCACCTTGATACCGCCCAACTTTGGAAGGAGATATATATGGTTACTACAGTGCACAACTGAAAATTATGAGTATTATTAGGTAATTGAAAACTAAACCTTTCCTATTTTTGCCTCGCCAGAATTAAATTGTTGTCAGTAGAATATTTATATGAAATTTATGTTTTAATTTATATGAAATCATGTTTTATGGCCATGGGGTATATAGTACAGTATAATGTGTTCCAAGGAGACCAAGAGAGTAGTATGAATTTTTTATTTTTTAATTTTAAAAGTAGACCATCTGAAAACTTATTTTTAAATTTGAACCTTTTGGCTATGGCTGTGTTATCTTATCACTCGTTATCTTACCAACGTCAGGTAGAGTGGCGTGGTAAAAAGATTTCAAATTTAGAAATAAGCCTTAAGAGAGTTTATTTTTAAAATTAAAAAACAAAAGGTCCAAAAAATAATAAGAATTTGAGTAGTATCTCCAGTTCTCCGTACGCGATCAAGTGACGTATGCAAGAGATCAGTCAATACAGTATTGCGCTGTGGTCTTGCAAATCTGCCACATTTGCTCGCTTATCAAGTTACGACCATCGACCAGCTACTCTTGCATAGGCATGTAGCTACTCCTATCGCTACGAGTTCACGTCACAACGTCACTCTCCTCGAGAAGTACTACCAGCCAACCAGTCAAACGCAAAACACCATGGCTCTTTCCCATGCCTAGCAAGTGCATGCATTGTATCTTGATCAATGGCAGGCATTACCAATTTGCTATGGAGCCTAGCTCGAGGGCCTTAATTGCCTTGAGGAAACAGATAATCAGAGGCAAAAGCAACAAGTCGATGAACGAACGAAGCCAATATGGTAATGGGTCTAAGCATACCGGGTTTTCACACCCCACACCCAACTCTGCTAGAAAGAAAGCCATTTACTGGAGAACCCATACATCCGGACACGGGGACATTTTTTTCCAACACCTACCTCAGCGCATGTAAAGTGTACCTGACAGGTTATCCAAACCCTACACGAGCAAATGAAACAATGGAAACCACTGGTGAAGCTATATGATACTGTACTTCTAGAGTCCTTGGTGGCTGAGCTCAAAAATTACTTTCCCCAGTTAAGACAAACGAGGAGTGGAATTGGTTAATGTTGCTGTTTGGTGCAGTTGAGTTTGTTGATAGGGCTAGATGTTCTTTTGATGCCTGTTGCAGAAATTGTTTGCGTTATAACTTTCTGTTGCTATCTGATATTGGTTCTTTTGTTGTAAGCTGGAGTCCCCAGCGAAAACCTCTATTTGACTGTTATGCTTTTCTAAAAATAGGGTCTTTGTGCCTTTTCTCTTAAGAAAACAATGGAACTATCGTTAGAGTAGCGGCAGTAAAAATACAAGACAATAACAAAAGTGATAGCATATGAGATGCAAATTTAATCATGATGCATCCAATTAAACAACCAAGAGTTCACCACATAAGTTAAATAGTGCATTCACAGATTCACTCAGTATATTGTGTCTTGAGGGTTGTAATGTTTTCTTCGTTTTAAAATATAAATATTTCTAAAGATTTTTATAGGAATTAAGAAAGTTGATAGATTTAAACAATAAAAAGTTATAATTAGTTGAGTAGAGAAAGTAGATAAAAAATTGATTGAGATAAAAAGTTGTGTGAAGAAATAGATAAATCTAAAAATAAAATCAGAACAGAGAAAATAATATATAAAGGCACCCACTGGTATGAATAACATCAAACCGTAGCCATACCTGCTGGACTCAATGGGTGGTGTATTTTTTTTTTCATTAATAAACTTATGGATAGAAAAATTAACCCATATCCGGCTTCTACAAGCATCTTCAATAGCTATTTTTTTCTTTAAATCTCTATTTAGCTTCCCAGTCAAAAAGATTACTCTATATTCTTAATGTACTCCAACAGCCTCTCTATGTACCCTCTCCATTCTGACTTTGGGACCCACACGATCAGTCTCTCCCTCCTTCCACCACCTCCCACCATGGCCTCGACGGCGCTTGGCGGACAGGGCCTCGCGGGCGGCGGCCGACGACGGCGGTGCTGGAAGGCTGGGGAGGCGACGGATCGAGCGGGCGACGGTCCACGGTGGAGGCCTTCTTCTTCACTGCTGGCGATGGGGGACGCAGGGGAGACCGGTGGCGGCACTGGAGGCAGCGGAGGCCGGCGACGGTCGGCGGTGACGCTGGAGGCCAGATTGGGGCGGATGACGACAGGGGCGTGGATCTTGCCGACGCGACGGAGTGAAGGGGAAGCTCCGCGACGACGCAGAGGAGTTCGACTGAAGGCAGGTGAGCTTGATGGCGGCCCCGCCGTTGTCGTCGCCGAGCTGCTCCTTGCCGATCTAGGGCCGGACTCCGCGCCGGCCCCGCTCCGTCTCCCGGACTTCCCCGCTTCCTCCGTCGATCTCCAAGGTGGCGAGATCCGGCGCCACCTCGCGGAGGAGCTCGTGGCGGTGCCTGGACGAAGCCCGGTGAAGCGGCGCACCTCGCGCGCGGCATCGACCCACCCAGCGCTACGTGCTGCGGTTGTGGACTGGACGGGAAAGCGGTAGAGAAAGAGCGATAGAGTGGGTCGCGTGGGACCCACGGCTGGCCAGTGGTTTTAGGGTGTCTGATTGAGATTCCTGTGATTGATTTATAAGTCACATTAAAAAAGAAATATTATTAATATATAATTAATTAAGTATTAACTATTATAGCTTTAAAAATTATCTATTTAATTTTTTAGATATTTTTATATAAAAATTTTTTATAAAAAATACATCGTTTTAAGTTTTAAAAAGCATACTAATACTAATAAAAAACAAGGTAGAAGTTATAAATAATAAGCTGAATTAAACAGCCCGTTAGCTGGCAACGAGCAGACCCGTTTGGTCGGCCATCCGAGTAGCCAGCCTGTTAGCAGAATAGTAGTTTTTTTGTCCAAAATTTAGCTTAAACATTTTGTCCAAAATTCTTCACTAGATTTCGGTCTCGGGTCTTGATTGCAATCTTTTGTGGTGCTTGCTCCCTGCAGTAGCTAGTGAGCTGCACCCTCGGGAAGCCAAACCCCAAGTTGCAGAGATATCTATCAATCAATCTATCCATCAATCAAATCCATCAGGAGCAGTCCATCGTGAACCCATCTCCAAAAACACTCGGCCGCGCCCGCATCCTTTTCGGCCCGGCTTTGTCACGGCGCAACCTAAGCGTAAAAACAAGGAGGCCCCTAGCTTGGCTGCTGCTCCAGGCGTGCTGCTGCATGCGCAACCACGCCGCAGCCGGCGTACTTTGGAATATGCAGACTCGCAGAGGCAAGCCAGCCACCACGTAAAGAAAGGAAAGAACGTCGACGCGAGGTGGCTCCAAAGAAATCTCTATGCAGGAGGACAAACGAGGTGAAGTACTACGTACAGTCGTCGCCGGGTGATCGACAGAGCGACGTGGCACGTCTCCCGAGGGAGATAAACCGCTGCATCCCTCCCTCCCCTCCCCTCTTATCTGCGTTGTACCACTAGCGTACAACATAGAGGCAGTGGAGTACAGAGAGGAGTCGACTCGTGCCATGAATTTTCTGCGCTCCCTCTAGCCATTTTACTCCTTTGCCCACTACTACAAGTGGTAACGCTACGATGGTGGTAGGCGCGTAGCACAACGCGGTGCTCGGGGAAGAGAAGAAACCGCGCGGCGCGGCCGTTCGCTCTGCACTGCACTCCCCTGCCGCTCGGCTCGCACCGCCATATATCTTTCGGTTCCGTGGGTTTCCGCGGCGTGAGAAAAAAAACCCGTGCCGCTTGCGCGCGTCGTCGTCGGGGGCCGCGAAAGGTTGGAAATCCAGGTGCGCGTCACTGTGCGTGTGCTCGACTGCGCACAGTGGAAAAAGGGGTGAAATTCCATACGGCCACCAGCGCAGGTACCGCGTCGGCTGCCGTGCCGTGCCGTGCGTGTCAGGGGGCGCGACGAGCCTCGCCCCGCCTCGTTCGGCCAGACGCTGTACAGTACAGATGCCCAAGTAACAGCGGGAGGAACAAACGCGCCTATGCACGCGTTTTGGCTGTATTGTGAGATGTACGGAGTACTAAGTAGTCGACAAAATCATCCTTACAACGTGTTAAAAAACGCTCTCATATCTACTCGAGCGTAATAAGGTAATCTTTTTTTCTAAAATATAGCGATTTTAAATTTACACATGAGTATTAAAAAGATAGATAAAAAGACTATACAATCGTGTTTTGCTTGAACAGAAAATAAGGCATAGATGAGTGTAGTAGTATTTTAGATACTATTAAAGAAAATACACTTTTCAAGCTATAAGAGCATGTATAATGGTCATGGGGATTCTTAGTCTTGCTAATTAAAAATATTTGCTGATATGGTGAGAGAAAATAAGATAAACAAAACATCATTGCTACAGTTAACAACTCAACATCGACTCTTAGCCTCTACAAAATAGAAACTTGGCTGAATGTGGGTGAAAAAAAGAAAATAATAGTAATATAAAAATTATTTATTATGTTAATGGTAAGAGACTTTGTTATCTTAACTGTTGTAAGGGCATAGTCTTTAAATAAACGTATATTATATAAGAGCCTATAGAACACTCTACCATTGAATATGCCCTAAGTTGCTATTGCTTTAGACAAAATTTGAACGGTGTAAAAAGTTACTATATTTTAGCAGATTTGATATTGATCAAATGTTTGATTTTTAGATTTTATCAAACAACAACGCTGGCTGCTGCTGGCTGTTGGACAGAACTTAGAGATTCGGGGTGGGGAAAGCGAGTTATAAATTATTTTTTTAACTTATTATAGTTGTACTTTTAACTTGTTGTAGTTGTTATTATCGTTTTCTACAATTTTAGTTATAAATTTGTTCAACTCAGTCATAAATATATGCAATTGCATCGTTTGTATCTTAGTTTTTAAATGTGAAAAAAAATCATTTAATATATTATTTTTTAAAATATTTAATTAATAGGTGGTACCTTATTCTAGCGTGGAGGGAGTAAAAGCTGGCTCGGTGTCCATCCAATCGAATCTTGACAGGCGAGATATTGTTCACGGACCGTTAGAATTGCATCGTCTTCAGAAATTCGTTATGCTTTGCAAGCAAGTCGCGCGATTCTGAGTCTCCTTCACCGTTGCTCTTGCTGCTATAGGTTTCGGCCGCACTCGTATTACTAGTTGCCCGCCATACATCGCGACTTCGAGTTGAGAGAGAAACAATAGTCCACCGTGTCTCTACGTGTGAGCTGTTCTTCACGTGGACGTGCGCATACGTACCACGGAAAATCACGCACTTTCTGGCTCGATTCAAGTGAAACTATCCGTCGTTATTTGGATCGAAGACGATGTCAATTCAAAAACTCAGGGCACATGACAATTTTAAAGCACTCCTTTTTTCTCTCTCTATCGGGAGACGAAATCAGAACGGGTATAAAAAAGAACCGATCTGCCAAACATCGATTTCCAATGGAACATGCACGGGCGACGCGCTAACCCCACGGATATGTGACCAACAACTACCTAAACACACTCGAAGAACACGAGGCCCTAATTTAACTGTCCCGATCAGCTGTTGCTCCTGACCTTTGGATCGCCAAATCACCTGAGAAGATTCGACGCATTTTTCTTGCATGCATGTGATCCCAGATCCCTGAGTTTGGCACGTGAGAGAGAGACTCGCAAAACACAAGGACCCAAAAAAAAACCCAAGCTAGCTGATGCTGAGCCCAAAGATGTTCAGAGATAGACGTCAGGTGTCTTGCCATGCCAGGCCCCAGCTGCCACACTGCAAGACGTGTCTATGATGGCACAGACCCCAACAGAAAAGAAAACGCTGGACCACACACTCTCGCATATGCGTACATGCAATGCAATGCATAGTCGCACACCAAAACTTTGTTTTGTATGGCCTCTCTCGTTCTATCTCTCTCATCAGCCACACTACCGCCACTACTCGTAGCTCGCTCTTTGCATTCATATCATTCCAACCACAACACACACGCATAGCCATATATAGCTCACACGTATATAAACGTCAAAAAGGGTGGCTCTTTTCGTAGTTCGAGCACCAATCTAGCTATAGCTTCCTTGCTTGCAAGCTACAGACTCCGGGGAAAGATCAAAGAACCTTTCCTTTTGGTGTCTAGAGCTTCATCTTGCTTTCGGTGTCTTGGAGGGAGAGACATGGACATGAACAATGGTTGGCTCGGCTTCTCCTTGTCTTCTTCCTCGGCGAGGGGTTACGGAGACGGCGGCACTGAGGGGAATGGAGGCGGTGATGCGGATGGTTCGTGCTCGTCGCCTGCTGCAGCTTCACCTCTCATGGCTATGCCGTTGCACTCTGATGGACCTGTACAGTACGATGCTCCAGGTATGACACTTGAGTATAGGAATAGATGTTTGTTTGATAAAAGTTCAGGAAGTTTTGTGTTTTGTCCTTCTGATTTTACCCCGAGGAAACCTAGTTTTTTATTTCGATCATGTTGACAGTTGATGAGTTTGTGTTTTGAATGCTCCTTTAGTTTAGATGTCATGCTCTCTCTCCATCCCCCCCTTTTTTTTGGTTAAGTATGACGTATTGTGAGTTTGTGACCCTAGCTGGAATGAAAATTGTGCATGTTCATGTTGTCCTCCTCCAGCTCCAGCTTGCCGAGTAGATGGTGCACATAGTATCTTTGTAAAATCTTTTGCACTTGGCTTTATAGTGGAAACACTGCAAATGATGTTTTCGATATAAGTTCATCCGTGTCATCTGGAGAGGGGAGAAATACAAATGAGCTCTAATGAAAAGTTTAGAATCTTCAGATGTCCTGTACCTATTAATAGAAAACTACTCTTCCAAAAGCACATCATTATATTCACTTTATTTGCACCGTACTTTTCATTGAGACAACTGGTCCAGAAAGTGGTATCGAATGTAGTAAGTCTGCAAGCCTGTTGGTCCATCTCATTTTATGTCTTTAAATCACTACTCATTTGATCTGTACAGTACTGTTTGCTAAAGAAAGGGAGGCATGCATGCAGAATCATTTGCGTTTCTTTCTGTCTCTTGTTTGTACCGGAGCTGTGCAGATTGGAGGCATGCAGAAGCCAAAGACCCCAAGCTTGAGGACTTCATGAGCGTCAGCTACAGCAACAAAAGCAGCGACCTGTACAGCAGCAGCAGCAGCAGCCACGCCGACCAGATCAAATACCATCATGTCCATGACGTCCAAGCCTTCTCGAGCCCGTACTTCCACGGCCATGGCGGCAGTAGCGTTGGCATAGACATCAACATGAATGCGCCACCGGCCGGCTGCACCGGCCTGCCGGAGCAGCGTGTGCCTCCGCCGCAAGACCACATCTTTCTGCCTCCCCACGGCCAGTACTTCATGGGCCCAACAAACCCAATGCCCGCGCCGATGTACAACGCCGCCGGCGGCGTCATGGACGGCTCCATGTCGATCTCCGGCATCAAGTCATGGCTTCGGCAGGCAATGTACGTGCCGGACCGGTCGTCGTCGGCGATGTCGCTCTCCGTGCCGGCCGCTCCGCCTAGCGAGCCGCCGCTGCCGGCTCCGGCAATGCCGGTGGTCCGCAAGCCGGCGCAGACGTTCGGGCAGAGGACGTCCCAGTTCCGTGGCGTCACTAGGTTCGTCATGACATGCAAAAGCTTCTGCATTGCTTCCGGCTTGTGACCGGCCGGCCACTAATTCTTGTCTTCGTGTTCATCTTTTTTCAGACATAGATGGACTGGAAGATACGAGGCTCACTTGTGGGACAACACTTGCAGGAAGGAAGGCCAAACTAGGAAAGGAAGGCAAGGTGAGCTAGCTAGCCATATCATGACGAGCAAATTTGTCACCGTTACTGATCTATCCACAATGATAAACTGAATGATTGCAATTTCTACATGGACATGTTACTGACATCAACTTTTGCATGCTCTTGTTTTTGCAATCCACCAACAAGCAGTTTACTTAGGTAAGCTATCACAACTCTCGTGGTCCAAGTTTGGATGCAACTTAATCCTAGGAGTTTCCACTAGTAGAAGTGTGAACAGTGTTAATGCATGCTTACCTTGTTTTACCATGGCTGTTTCAAGGTGGCTATGACAAGGAGGAGAAGGCTGCAAGGGCTTATGATTTGGCTGCACTCAAGTACTGGGGTCCAACAACTCACATAAATTTTCCAGTAAGTACAGTTTGAGAACCCCATTGCATTCATTCCATTCTTCTTAATTCCAAGACAAAGGAAATAAAGGATCCAGTAGGGGCCGGTTCGTTGCTACGTTCTTTAATTTGATTCTGATGAAAGGTTGGTACAAGTGTCCAGTAGTTGCTTCATGCTTTCTCTGTTCCCTGAAACACTGGTGTGTGTGGCATTCAGTTAAGCACATATGAGAAGGAGCTGGAGGAGATGAAGCACATGACAAGGCAGGAGTTCATTGCCCACTTAAGAAGGTACCGTAGGTCTTTCCATGCTCCTATTCTCACCAGTGCCACTACAGAATGAACTACCTCCAGTTCACTGTTCACCACTCAGAAATGCAAGAGTGCAACAAATTCTTGGCAAGATTTTAAGACACTACCAAAAGCCACCACGTGCTGTTAGTCTGAATTCTTTAGAAGCATGAACTTGCGGTTCGTTTGGTTTGTTGTCTAAATTGGTCTTACTAATATTTATTAATTTTAATAATGTTCGGTATGTATTTGGATTGAAGCCAAATTTTGGCGAGCCTAGAAAAAATAAGCAACTTTAATAGTTAACTTGGGCTATTTTAGCTTCAATCCGAAACAAATTTGTCTCGCCAAAATTAGTCATACAAAAACTTGCTAAAATTTAGCATTGGCAAAAATTGTTAAGGCCAATTTTGGCTCAGACTAAACCGGCCCTTAATCTTTTTGTGTGAAGTAATCTCAACCTGAACATTACTGCAAGAACTAAATTTGAACCACCTAATCTAACAGCATGATTTTACTCACACATGAATCCAAATTTATCAAGCATGCTGGCGCACTTGCCAACGCTGCGTTAACTTACAAGTTTTCTCTGCGAAATTTATTCTTGCAGGAACAGCAGTGGCTTCTCGAGGGGAGCATCCATGTACAGAGGAGTGACGAGGTGCCGTGCTACTCCCCCATATTTACTCCCCTTCTGCAGCCTTTTTCATCAAGCCAGAACTTCTGAAACACCACCCCTGGGAGTTCTGAAGCTCTGATCTCACAAACACACGCACACACACGCATCGTTGCATCGATCGATCAGCTTGCATTGTATCGATCGATCTGCTTGCATGTTAATCTATGCTGTTGTGCTTGCTTTCCCTATGCAGGCATCACCAGCACGGGAGATGGCAGGCAAGGATTGGGAGGGTGGCAGGGAACAAGGACCTGTATCTTGGCACCTTCAGTAAGTTTTGTTTCACTAGGAGTACGATCGAGTGCTACTTTTGTTCACATGCATATATGCGGCTTTTGCTAATTTAACTGTAATCATGTGATCATGTCATTCTTTCTCTTGTTGTTATGCTATTGTATATTTGTATTGTTGATGTTCAAAACGTGAAAGTTAATTTACTACGTGAGACCTTACTTGGACTCGGACCAAATTACTTGGACATTTTGCTAGTCGTGTTTGGATGATGTTGATGATTAGAAACACACGGTGCAGGCACGCAGGAGGAGGCGGCGGAGGCGTACGACATAGCGGCGATCAAGTTCCGCGGCCTGAACGCCGTGACCAACTTCGACATCAGCAAGTACGACGTGAAGCGCATCTGCTCCAGCACGCACCTCATCGGCGGCGACCTCGCGTGCCGGCGCTCCCCGACGCACATGCCGCCGGACGGGCCGGCGGCGGTGGCCAGCGCCGACGCGCCGGGCGACCAGGGCGCGTCCGACAACTCGGACACGTCCGACAGCCACCGCGGCGCGCACCTCCTGCACGGCCTCCAGTACGCGCACGCCATGAAGTTCGAGGCCGGCGAGAGCAGCGGCGGGGGCAGCAGCAGCACCACCACCAACTGGATGGCCGCCGCCCGGCCGGTCGCCGGCATTCCGACGACCGTGCACCACCTCCCGGTGTTTGCGTTGTGGAACGACTGATTTTTAGCGATCTACTTGCTACTGTACCGCACGCGCGCGTGCGTCGTCGCACGTACTTACGTGGTTAAGCGCCATACTGCCATTGCATGGAACTAGTGCTTTGTGCACTAGCGGCGAAACTGCTATGCACGTGACGACTGGATCCGTGGCGTGTGGTACGCATACTGTGAGCCCAAAGCTGCAGGGCGTGATGCATCATGCATGTCGCACAGTTGGCATCTTCTTTCCGAAGGTGGCGACAATTTTGCCGCATTTTGTAACGGTTTAACATGCATGCTACCTCCACCGGAAGCATACGAGTTCTCCGGATTTATAACCGATGACGACGAACTGAGTAAAATCTTGTCTCGATCTCTTCTGTTTATCTGTCCCGTGTACCGGATTATTTCCTCCCAGGCAAAAACACGCGAAATCGTGCACTATATATCGCTCGTTACATGCATGGCACTGGGTTTGCAACGGTGAAACCACGTCGTGCCATCGTGTAACCTTGACCAGTTTCAGCGTACCATTCAACCTGTACTACTGCTGGCAATTGGCGATTTGGGAGGCATGCAGTGTCGTACTGGTACGTACCCACACCGAGACCCTGAAGAACCCAACGCGGCAGGAGCAGCAGGTAAAGCGAGGGACTCGTATGCGGGAATCGGGTTTTTAAATGTGCGTGCCAAAAGTGGCAGCACGCAGCACCTCGTCCAATCTACAAAAACAAGTTACTGTGTTGCACAGGGCGCTGCTGCTGTGGCTGTGCAGCTGCAACTGCAGCAGCTACCGCCTGCGGCCGGTCCGACCCGGGCCCGGGCCGGCCTCTGCACTGCCGTGTCGTTGCTGCAGCCGATGCTGCTGCCTGTAGTAGACTTGGGACTTTGCACCTGAAAGATGACAAAAAGAAAAACGATCGTTTTTTTTCTTCTTTTGTCTGCAGGGAATTGAATTGACCGAGGGAGATCCAGTCGAGGGGACGGTGCAGAGCGAAAGTCCCACGCATTGCTGCAGCGTCGCCTTACAATCGTGTCCGTTGCGGACAAGAAATCTTCAGGACAGGATTCTCTCCTGGCCCTCTGATTGGATCAGAGCACCAGCGGAGTATCTCTAGCCTTTTCCAACGCTTCTCTCTTGCACGCGAACCATCGGATACCAAATCAGACTTATCTGTATCTCAGATGTATTTACTCCGTTCAAAATATTTCAACTTATTTTATTTTTTAAATAAATTAAGGTTGATAAATAATTATGATTGGTTTAGGTAAAAAAATAGATGAAAAAATTAAATAGAAAAATATTATGACTGATTGTGATAGGGAGGTAGGTGAAGAAGTACTTGTGAGACAAATTTAAAAGAGAGATAGGTGAAGAAGTAGTAGTATTGTGAAATAAATTTAAATCCTAGAAGTATTAGTATTTTGAGACAAAGAAGTACCCTAAATATTCTTTCACATGGGTGATTCTTAAGTTATGTTGTGATACTGCCGTGGTAATAACAGTGGCGAAACGAATAAAGCTTTTACAGTCCGTATTTGGTTTAGCCGACCTTTTTTCCAATTGAGTTTTGGCTGGACATTAATCGCCAGAAGCAGTTTCTTTACATGGGATTCTAAGAAGCGGCTAGCTATCTTGAACGGTCCTTTTCCATACAGGATTCGCTACGAAAAAAATGTTCGTATTTACACATAGGCTTTTTGCAAGCTCGATTAACCCTCCAAAACCCTCGAGGCAACTCTTTTTGCTTACGCTGTCTAGGGTCCAATCTCCAAGCTTCAAGTTTTCAGGTCCATGAACAGCTCAGGCATATGTGAGTTAGTAAGCTTCGTCCTGCTCGTAAGCCCACGCGGCTCTTTCCTGGACTTGGGCTTTGGTGGATGGACAAGGATCTGGGCAGCTGCGCGCCTCCTGGCCGCGTTAGTCTTTGTCGGCTGGCCACTCTTCTGGAGCTCCTTCTCAATGTCCAGCATGTCCCGTGGCAGCTTTATCGAACGGGCCAGCTGCTTCACGTCATCGCTGAGCTTGAGGTTTGATCTAGGATCAATATCCGGGTACACGATGCCTTCCTGGGATTTTGTGGTGGACACCAACCAGACGTCGCCTGAGGCTTTGAGAGCCTGAATAACAGAAAGGGAGTTAATGTGATATGGGGTACATTGATAAATCAGATTGTTTGAACTTGCACTTCTCGGATGCTATCACCTTCATATGACATGGGTCCAACAAAAATGGAAATACAAATTCACAATCGAATGCAATGGTTGATACACTACATTCACTACAAATGATCACATGCATACAGTAAGAAAAAACTGTTCTAACCATATAGATCATTAAAATCAATATATCCGGAGGAAGGATTACAGGGATTAATATCGAACAGGGTAACAGCACTTTGAATGCACATATATAAGTAAAGGTTTCATTCGTAACTTACTTGAAAATCTCAAAGTCTTTGGTATGTTGCTTGATTTTCAGTTACTCCTTTGAGTTCAGACATCATCACCGCAAGCAAACAATAGTTGTTGAACTAAAATTGTAGAGGCTACGTTCAAACATTGGTTTCAAAAATAATAAATAGGAAAAAATTACTCACCTTAAGATCTTCCAATACAGCTAGATAAGCATCCTTGACATCTGCAACAGCAAGACCCTCCGGAAACTTTCTAATCAACGATAGTAGTTGATCTTTTCCATTCAAATCATACTTGGACTGCAAACATGCCAATAGTAAGGTTAACATGAGATTGATTCATGAAATGTGTTTGATTCATTGACATGGCTAACAAAATGATGCTAGATGCATTTACCTTGTAAGAGAAACGATTCCCGTCAAAGTGTACTTTCGGATTATTCCTCAAGCGGTCAAAGACTTCCTTGTTGCCATGAATATGAACAAAAGTTGCTTCATTTATTTGCTCTGCTGTAAAAGACTGCCTCGTCTGCAAGTTTAAGCGAAACAGGGACATCAGTTCAGGCAAAATGTCCTACAACAAGGCTACAAGTTCAACTCTCATGTATGGATAGATAGATCTGAATCATGGAAAACAATCCTTTTCGCAAATTACCTTGTAAAGCAGTTCAATTACTAATTTTATCTGTGCTGCAGCAGGAGACTTCCTAACTGAATTGATGCGCTGCAACCTATCTGTATCATCCGAGAATTTACGCTGTGGTGGTTTTGCTGGAGTGGATGGACCATTTATTGTTTGGACCCATGGACCGATATTTGATCTTCGAGTTGAAGCTTGGTTTGCAGCAATGCTGGACAGAGTTGTCTGGCACCTCTCCTGTTGCAGTCTAAATTTGTCCAGGCGCTCATTAAGAGCCATCTGTAAAGAAGTTTGACACAGTTTGGTTAAAAACATTGCAACCAAACATATCGAATTGCATGAAATAGAAAACAAAAGTCTCTGGATTATCTAAATATAGTACATCTGCTGACACTAGCGAAAAGTAACGTGCCACACAAGCAAGTTAAAGCAGCAAGCAGATGGACTTATATTCAAGTCCAAATGCCTGGCAAAAATAAGTTTCAGTTGGTGCTGATTATCACCATCATCATTATTCTGACGATTTCCTAATACCCATTATAAATCTGACAATTATCACCTCATATTTATTCTATGAAGCCACATTCAGTCTGACTGTCAACGTAAATTCCCTCTGCAACTCGTAGTGACAGAGTATGCTAATTCAGGAGTAACGTACCCTCTCAGGCACATAGCAAGTAGTGGAATTTATGTTCCACAAGGAGTCAATCAAAATACCAGCAACTGATGACGGATGAAAAATCAACATATACTCAGCATCAAACCCAAAATATTTCAGATTCAGCAGATATCACAAAATTTGGGTTTCAGATTCAGGCATTCAGCAGATATCCCACAAGAGGGTTTCAGATGGCATTCAGCAGTAACAATTCAAAGGTTGACATTTGTTCTGCAACATTTACCTTCATGAGCGAGTTAAAATTTTTAACAATTTGGTATGTGCATCTCCCTAACCCACCTCCATAACCAACGAGGTAAAAGATCAAAATCGCCCATGCCCAAACAAATCTGAGCGATTACTCGTTCGAATAAGATTCGACATAGACGATCAAACCAAAACCCACCCAAAATTTCACCGTACCAATCGCAGATCAGTCTAGGCGATCCAATCCCATTGGAGAAATTAACCAATTCTGGTCAGATCAGTCAATGGAAAAAGGAAGGGTCTTAAGAGGAGCCCCTACTGGATCCGCGACGGCGGAGCAGACCCGGCTGCACGGACGCTTCCTTCGGCAAGATGCCAGCGCCGGAGCGGAGGGTGGGACCACTCCTCTCGGCCGCGGGGACCTCGCCGGCGGCGATCCTCTCGGCAGCCTAGGGTTTGGTCGGCGAGGCGGCTGAGCGAAACAGACGTACGCTTCGAACTCGCCAAACTTGCGATCTGATCTCTCGTCCTGGTCCAAAATATATAGGCTGCGTGACTCGGGAGGCAATCCGAGTCGGTTCGGCCTTCGGCGAGGCAACCCAAGTCGGTGTAGGAGGACCGGAACGCGTTGCAAGGTCGGTGAGAACCCGCAAGGCCGTTGGGTGTTTCATTGGCAAGTGGGCCTTCATGGCTGTCTGTTTGGGCCTTCGCTGTTATTGGATAGAATAAGTGTGACGAAATTTCTACTCCGGTAGACATATGGGGCCAAAGGATTGATGCCAAAATATGTCCTACCAATCTTTTGTAGTTTGAATAGTAAATGTGATGGTTTAGTTTGAAGCTAAATAGTTGGTAATACCTATATTTAATTTGGTGTGAGTCTACAACTTTCTCCACCATTGTATAAATTTGGCTCTATATTGATAATAAAATAAATGTGAACAATGTAATACTACACTACTAACAAATTAGTAGTACCAGAAGTTGTCTAGAATTTGACACTACCAAAATATTGGTTGGATAGAGAACCAAACATGTCCTAAGGTTACGGAGGCCGAGAGGATAGACACGCTGCGCCGCTGATATCAGATGATATAGGTGATATATCATAGCAGGTTTTGTCTAGGCACTAAAAAATTCCTACACTCACTGCTACCTATTAGTATATTCTCCTCAACCCGTACAATAAAAGTAGATCAAAGATTAGTTCATGAATCAGGCAAAATATCCTGCCAAACGTAGTTCGTGTCTAAGTATGTGTAAGGTTGTAGAACCGAAATGCATAAGAAGATAATGAGGAGCCGAGGACAAATAGGAAAAGGAAAAGGAGGCGATGCCGCACGTGGGTGTGGTGGTTGATGCAAGCGTGGGCGACAGTGTCAGACGAAACGCGGGGGGCCAACACTGCAACAGAACGCATGATGGCCTGCTTGTTACAGCTAAACATCTGAAATTATTACGATGGCACATGATGTAATGGCTTTTAGTTAGCCCGATATGAAGTGTGCAACAAGTAACAAATTGCCTGCTCTGGATGCAAGCTTGAAGTCCAACAAAATTGAGCGAAGCTACTAGTTGTAATCGCGTTTGATATGGATCAATCAACCGAGTAGCATGTTTCATAGAGCTGAACTGTAGATGGTATGTTGTGAACAAAACCACCTGGTCTAACTGAAGTAAAAGGAGTGAAGAAAAGAGAAAGCGGAAATAGTGCATACATGAAATCCTACCACGCATTGCACGTATTTTGATGCGAATGATGCTGCCCTGCTCTGGTTTTCTTGGATCTGTTGCTTCCTAAGCTTCTTTTCGTTTCTTGGGATTCGTACGATCATCCCGGGGCCAACATTGGCAACCGATGAACATGCCGCGATCATTGACAGAGAAATGTACAGATGAGCATGTCTGAACCAAACATCGGTAGGACAAAAGTGGGCTCCAAACTAAACTAAGCCCTGATCAGTTCACAAGATTCGTACTGAAATATTTAGTCACCGATAAGCAGTTATTTGGTTTTTAATAAATAACGTTATTGATTTTTAACACGACGTTTGACCATCGTCTTATTTAAAAATTTTAAACAAACATAATTTATTTTGTTATTACCTGTTTTATTATAAAAGGAACTCTAATCATGATCCGTGGAGCCATTTGTGCTTGGTTCAGCAACAGATAAGAAACCGAGATGGTCAGGCAAGGCAAGCAACCAAAGACGGACAGACACCTGAAGGAGCATCTCTCATTCAGTCGCTCACTCCTACTAGTACTTAGTACAGTAGTAGCTGAGGTGTGAGCGTGCCTAGCGTCAGAACGCGGATGATGCGTGTGTGGCTGCCCACCGAAAAGCAAAAGAGAGATCGATCGAAAGAAGCGAAAGGAGGAGAGGCCGGCCGCGGCCAGCGTGCAACCGCGCGCGGGATGCTCGCTTTGCCCTCTCTCGTCTCGTGTTTTCTCATGATGGATCATGTTCTTCTCCTGCTCCCGGTCTCGGGATCACCACCGCCGCGGCCTCGCAACCACTCATCGTCTTGGCTATCCAATCCGATCCATCCACACACGCACAGGCCTCGGCTTGATCGGCTGTACCTGCTGTCTGCTCTGCTCTGCTCCCATGTCTCTGCCGCTGTCTGTATCCTGCTTGGATGCCTCTATCCCTCTCTGTTCTCGTTCTTTCTTTAGCTTTGATCATCTTTTCGCTTTCTCTGATCTCGAAACCGTGTACTCCTACATGCTACTCCTAGTTTATGGAACGGGAGGAATTAATCATCTAACCAGAGTCTTGTGGCTGGGGGATCTCCTATGGCGAGTCACATGGGACCAACGCATGCAGAAGCAGCATGCACGAGTGGCTGAACTCTGAACTTCTGAAGAAGGCTGTGCAGCAAGTGCAGCCTGTTTTGGTTCCGTTGAGCGCGTACGAGAACAGTCGGCTTCTTCGAAATTTCGTGCACTAAACGGAATACTTTGTATTGCAGGGGTGTCAAATCAAGTGATTTTTTGACATCGCCGATGTGCTCTACCATATTCAGTCGTCGTTGAATATGACTGCTGAATGATGACAGAACCCGCATAATGCCATGCCATGCCATGCTGCATATAATCCTTTTATTGAGTGCATTATGCGTTCTCTTTTTCATCGATGCGTATGATGTACTTCATGGAAAATTCACATTTACAGCAAAGATTTACACGCAAGTCACATGCCTGCAGGAATCACAGGATGCAGGCCATTCATCTCAGAGCCAGGTGGGTTGCAGTTGCTTTGCAATTCTCCCTTCACGTTGCCTGTTAACCTAAAGCTCATACCCATGTTTTACAGCTAACTGAAACTGTCCTGTCTGTTTGATCGTGTTTGGTACTGGGTTTCAGGGACCATATGATGGTCACATAGATTTAATCATGCCCCTTTTCTGAACCTGTGTCTCACTAAAATAATAAGTTCAGATTAGCACACAAGCAAGGGATTTCTTAGATTATTGATTAGCCACTGCCTTTTCACCATAGCTTTTAGTATTAGGTTGTAAATGGCCAAGGTTTGTGAGCAGTAGACAAAACGCATGAAGGTGAAGCATTCCAAGGATGGTCCAGCATCTACAGTAGAGTACTAGTCTGCAGCATTCCATGGCACATTTTTTCTTGGAAATGGATATTGCATACCACAATGATTTTTACCAAGTTTGCTGCTAACATCATGGTAGCTAATGAAGCATCTTAGACTATGACATTTCCATGGCAACAATCATCACATCCGCAATATAATTCCAGATACTATATACTGTATATGTTGCATCGTGACTATATACCGAATATATCCCTGCGATGATCCATCGAATCAAGAGAAAAGGGGAGTGGAGTACGTACTGCATGCTGTCCATCCTGATCTGATTAGCGACAAGAAAATACCCTAGCCAAACTTGGTGTCCACTAGGCGAGCAAAGCGATCGCGAGGAGATCAATGGACGGATCGAGCTAGGAATCTTCTAGCCGCCCCACTGCACGATCGAGCTTGTTGCTATCGGCCACTAGCACCTGCACTATCTGGCTACCTGCTTGACGTGCCGATGCATAGGAATCTCTGATCGTATCTGGAGACATGACAAATCGATCATCCAGGATTTCAGGTGAATCGGCACTGAAAACCACATTGTGCAACGCACGCTTTCTTGCTTGTTGTAGCTAGTGCTATCTCAAGAGATTAACCTGGGTAAGTTTTCAAGCAACAAACCTAGGCTAGAAATTAGAATCCTGCAATAATCTTCACAGATCAAAGATTTGCAAGTTCCAACCACCACGTAAGTTCGATCCACTTTGGACAGAAGCAACTGAAAATATTTAGTACGTGCCCGAACAACCGATCCAAAGGGAGCCACTTCACCGATAGGACCACCCTATAAGCCCTCGAAAGAGAGCCCTAATAACAAAAGCGAATTAAGCCTGGAGGGACGTGCTCATATTCTCCCAGAGCTAGCAGCTACTCCGTGCGTCCTCCGATCCCCCATCGCCCTTGTTAATCTGTTACGGAGTACTCCAGTAGTATAATAAATCTTGTGAGCCAGCGAGGAAAGCAATCGAGCACCCGTACGTGCGAGTGCAGTGGACGCATGCAGAATTGCAGATCAGATCGATCAGATAGAGAAACAGCGGAGACAACGTGGGACGTGGTACGACCCGCGATCCTGCACGCACCCGTACGTACGTGCGACGACGCTAGGTTGCCAGCACGAGGAGGAGGAGGCAACATGCAGGCGGAGGCGCGGAGATGCCATGCCATGCCGCCTGCACCGCTGCACGGTCGTGTGTCGCCGTGCGTGTGCGTGTGCGCGCGCGCGCGCTGGCGTTGCCGCTTGCTGTGCTGCGCTGTAAAGCGTAGTCGTCGTGTACGCGCCGCGGCCGACCGTGGGTGGAGGCAAAGGCTGCCGCGGCAGGCGCGCGGCCGGGCTCTGCTCTGTTCTCGCCGCGCGTCCCGCGCGACGATCGATACATGGATGGGTGGATCAGTGGATGGACCGAACGCGAGAGAGAGAGAGAGCTTCCGTTGGGGCCTGCTGCAACATTGCGGTTGCCGTCCGCGGCGGCAGAACGTGACGTCGCAGCAGCCGCTTTTGCTTTGGGCGAGAGACGACGGACCCCCGGCCCTGCACTCTTGCATGCCACTAGCTAGATGACCAACATCTCGCTTAATCAGAATGTCCCACTTTATTAAGGTTGCTCGTAGATAGGTTGGTTAGTCACATGGTTTTGACTGTTTTGTATAGGCCTCTCAACCTTTAGGATCTACGGAAGTGGTTTTGTTCTATGTGTTCTGTCTGCTCTAGCATCTGTCCAAGCTGCCGCCATCACATTGGTTTGGTAATAGCCATCAAGAAACAAACAGCATACGATCAAAACGTGAGTTTTTCCTCTTTCGTATAATCTATTTCTTCATGAAAGAACCAAAAAGAGAGGAGTCGCAGTATGAAAAGCCGTGCATTGGTGAAACACTGCAAATCGAGGAAAAAGAACAGAGCGCCAAGAGTACTCCAATAAAGAGGAGGATCACCAATAAAGAATCGACACACGCGCACCCATTAAGCACCATGCATCACATCCAACATAACAGTCCATTAAGACCAAAATCCTACGAGAACATCATAGCCCCCTCCCTCGAGTCGGACCATCACGTCCAATCACCTCGGCACACACCAACAATCCCAGCATTTTCCACTTACACTTAGGACTTGGTTGATAGGGTACTAATCGGTTTTAGCTGCATCTGAGAGGGAGAGGAGTGGATTGGAGTGATTAAAAAATGAACCGAAGAAGTTGAATGAAATTTGGACCGCTCCATAGTTTCACTCTAGACTCTACTCTAAAAGTTATAAAAATTAGATTTAGTAGTTAAGCTTTATCAAACAGGCTCTAATCTAAGCGGCAGATCTCTCCCTCGAAGAATTGGCAGCAACACCAGCTACATCAGAGCACACCATACGTGTGGCGACGCAGACCACTGGCATTGCCAAAGCGCCATGCCGGAACACATCAACTCATCACAAGTGATAATATCCAACCGAACCCGGCGGTGGTGGTGGCCTCGCCCCCGTTGGCCATCACTTCTGCCAGGGATGTAGAGAAACAGAGGATGAACAGGATCCCTATCAATCGCCCGGATTTTGTCAGCCCAACCGACATCCTGCCATGGCGATGGATTTAACGCGATAGCTTTTGCTAGCTAGCTTGTCGCGCGACACATCCGGGGCAAGCACGGCTCGGTGTGCTTGTCATTGCTGTACATGCCGTGCTGCCGCCGCGTTAGGAGCCCGGGCGCCTGTGCGTGAAAACGATGGCGGGTGTGCAGCGGAGGCAGCCGCCCCGTCTGGTCTATTCGCGTCGCTGTCCCCGGCGACCGGTGGCCATGCTCTCATACTGACATAAGTGTGTACGCGTGCGTGCACTGGTGAGATTAATAGCCCAAGTCGTCGACGCCCTTGCAGGTGTAGTTCTTGGAAGAAAACAATTTTTCCAAGCACTTTTTGACAGAATTGAAGTAGTGTCTTGGTCTTATAATATCGTTACGGCGGCGGCGTTGTCGTGCGTGCTTCCACCGTAGCACGCTCGCTGCCATCGCACTCAACACCCGCGTGAACGTGTTAGTTTTCTTCAGGGCCGGTTGCTGTCACCGATGCGGCTGTGCCCGCTAATCACGCGACAAGTGAATCGTGCGTCCAAATTAACAGCGATGCATCGCCTTCAAAACGTACGTAACCCCACGCGAAACACACACTAACAAAAACTGGCAATCAATCGCTAAATATGAAAACAACACGCAGAGGAACAACGATACATGCCAGAAAACATTCTCCCGGTCACGTGCAATCAAAATCCCTTTCGTTGATCTAGCTAGGCTAGCCACACGCTATGAACTGGTTAAATGGGAGGAGTAACATTGACAAGCTGGCGAGATAAGATAACAGTATTACACAGCTCAGCTCAGTGTGTATAGTACGGACCCCCAGCATATATGCATGTCCTACAAAACCCAAAGATATATAATCCGTAGTAAAGATTAAAATTGATTATAGGATGAGAATCTCATGCTTTGCAGCTTGCATGCACTCCCTTAAATTAGTAGTGAGTGAGTACGTACGGTGCTGTGCATTTGGGGACGATTAGATTAAGCGCGGCTCCGCGGACAGTGCAGAGATACATATGCAGTGCAGTACTAGTATTAGCAAGCAAGCTGCTTTTCGCAGTGAAACGCCACACCGGCCGGCCGGCACGGGCACCCGGCCCCTGCAGGCTGGCTACGTACTCCCACTGTTTATGTTTGTTTATCTCTTCATTACTAGCAGTAGCAACTAGCAAGCGAGATTAGTGTTTTCTTTTCCTTTCTTAATTCATTGATGGAGCACGAAGTGGCTCGAGATCGGCTCACTGCACCGTTCGCCACGTCCATCCGTTTCTGTGCCATGCAACAGGTCGGTGTTTGTGGATGGATCGATGGTGAAGTTTTCTGTGTAATCATCGTCACTGTTGCAAAAACGACGCAATACATCCGTGTGTGTGCAGAATGAAACAAAACGTACGAAATGGAACGGAATAGCACTAGATTACTGCGCTATAATTAGTACTCCCAGAAGTTATTGCCGCTGCATGCGTGCTCACGTTGGGTGGGTGAGGGACAGTGGCAGGCAGTACATGCGTCTCGATCGTCAAGAGTTAAGGGTAGGTTTGGTTTCTACCCTTCTACTAAATCTATCGTACTACTAAATTCTTAGAAAGTTTTAGCATTATTAATTTTTAAGTAGAATAAAGTTATATCATATATGTTTGGATTGCCATCAATAAAAAGCCAAACTTTAATACTAGAACTGATCGACATCTTTGTATGGCTGGCTGCGGCACAAGCACAGCGTGAACCATAGCCAGAAAATGGATCACCCCTATTTTAAAAAAGAAAGCTATAGATTAGTATCAATTAATTGTACATGTTACTAATAATTTAGCTTCAACTTAAATACCTAATGTTATTATTTAAACTATCAAATTGATAGGACATGTTTTGTCATCAATCCAATTTGGACTACGAAGGGAGCAGCGAGAGAGAGAACCTTACGGTAGATAGCCGCGTACCGTTCCATCTTGATGCCCGAAATACACGCATGCCGGTAGGAGTACACGAGTAAATAGAGCACACTCGTAATGTGCAGGAGCAGGACGACCCATTAACACTAAACTCCCTCGCTCCTAAAATGATTTTAGTACACAACTATTTTTTTAGTCTCTTAAATTTAGATACACATGTATACATATATTAAATAACACCTTCTCTTTCTTTAAATTTGGTTTGTTTTAAATCCTTCACTGATAAATCCCCTGATCTTATAGTTTGTATCTGTGCAGGTAATGAGGCGATTTAAATAAAAATAATTATAGTTCTTTCTTGGTTTTTATGTTAATACTAGTTACGTCCTATATTTTGGGATGGACAGAATACCTCATCTGAAAAAAAAAAGTTGAAATTCACTCACGTGGTATTGATTAATCGGTGTCATTTAGCAGCGAGGTCATAGCGGTGTCAATTGGCAAGAGATCATAAGCTCACCGGCGGTGGGGGGACGACAAAGGAGGACGGGAGACAGGGAGGGAGACGGGAGGCCCATCACCATCACCCGCAGCCCAAACCGAATTAGCCGGCGCCACCGCCACCGCCACCCCCGTCTCCACCACCACCTCCCCTTCAACCGCTATATCTTCCTCCCGATCCCTTCCCCCCTCACCCTTCTCTCCTCCCACCTTTCCCCAACACGTACCATCTCACTGCGTACCTAGCTCCTCTGCTCCACGGCCACCGGCTGAGCTGAGCAGAGCAGAGCACCGTCATTTCTGAGGCTTGCTTCCTTCTTGCATTGGGAGAGGTGCTGTTAATGGAGAGGTGGGCGGCGCCCAAGGGTACGGCGGCTCCGGCGAGGAGGTACGGCGCCGACCAGCCGTCCTTCTCGTCCACGCTGCTCGACGCGATATACAAGTCGATGGACGAGCCGGGCCACGGCGACACTGGGGTGGAGGCGGTGACGGCGGCTGCTTCTGTCGCGGCGGCCAAGAAGCAGCACGAGGCCAGCCTGCACTATGGGTATTACTACAAGCCGTCACTGGCTGGGAGCTACCGAGCGCGCGCGCCGGGGCCGCACGCCACGACGTCGAGCTCGTCGGAGTGCTCCAGCTACGGTGGGTTCTCCTCGTCCGAGGCGGAGTCGTCGCACCACCGCCGACTTCGCCCCATCCGCACGATTGTCCCGGGTGGGGGCGCCGGCGCCCGCACCGGATAAGAAGGCCAAGAAGCCTGGCGCCTCCATCCGGGCCAAGCTCAGGGACCTCCGCAAGCCGGCTTCCCCCGGCGCGAGGCTCGCGGGCTTCCTCAACTCCATCTTCGCCGGCAAGCGCGCGCCGGCCACGGCCGCGGCGGAGTCCGCGTGCTCGACGGCGTCGTCCTACTCCCGCTCCTGCCTGAGCAAGACGCCGTCGACTCGGGGGCAGGCGAAGCGGACCGTGCGGTTCTTGGACAGCGACACCGAGTCTCTGGCGTCGTCGACGGCGGTGGACCGCCGCAGGGTGCCCGTGGAGGCGGTGCAGCAGATGCTGCTCCAGCGGATGGAGATGGAGAGCGACGAGGACGACGACGACGACGACGAGAGCAGCGACGCGAGCTCCGACCTGTTTGAGCTCGAGAACTTCGCCGCCATTGCTCCCGCGGGCGCCGCGTTCCGGGACGAGCTGCCGGTGTACGAGACGACCAGAGTGGTGCTGAATCGCGCCATTGGCCATGGGTATGGACATGGACGGAGCGCTAGAGTTGTCTGAATATTTTGCTGGGAATCAGCTGGGCGGGGTAACTGTAAAATGGCGGTGTAGAAACTGTAAAATGCAATTAGTTTGGGATAAGTGTTTTTTCCATCCTTTTTTTGATCTCTGGTGTTTTCTTAGAGATTTCCTGTCTTTTTGGAGGTGATCTGTTCAATGTGTTCTTAGATGTGGAGTAGTTTTTAACCGTGGTAAATCAGTAGTAACATGGTTAGGTCTTCCTGCTTTGCTTTTTTTTTTATTTTTGCTGATGAAGCAAATGCTCAGTTACCTGACAAAAACTGTCAAGATACTATTGGGCTTATCCTTAACTTACTGGATTAATTCGATGGATCTATGCCTAATGGAAGCATGTGTGTGTTCACCTTTTTTCCATAAGATAGTTCATTTCCCTGTAAATCTCCAACATTTTAAGGCTTTGTTACGTCGCACCTCTTCAGTAGTTTCTCTAAAAAAGGCTGTAGTTTTTTTAATAGATGACACTGTTTATTTTTGTCATAACATTCAACTATTTATCTTATTTAAAAAATCAATATAAATATAAAAAATATGAATCATATTTAAAGTTTCTTTAATAATAAACCAAGTAACAACAAAACAAACTATAATTATTAAATTTTTAAATAAGACGAATGATTAAACATCATATAAAAAATCAACAGCGTTATCTATTAAAAAAGGAGTACTCTCCCATTATAAAAGGTAAGTATTTCTGTAGTTAGACACGAATATTAAGAAAGTATGTAAAAATGATTTAGAAAATATTGTAATTGGTAGAGAAGAGAAAGCAGATAAAGAAATTAAATATAGAATAATTATAATTGATTGAGATGAGAGGATAAGTAAAGAAATAACTTTATTTTGGGACAAAACTTATGCTACCTTCGATAAGGCTTATAGGCTTAGCTTCTTCTTTGTTCTCTATGAGCACGTTTTTCGAACTGCTAAACGGTATATTTTTTTTAAATAAAATTATATAAAAGTTTTAAAAAACCATATTAATCTATTTTTTAAATTTAAATTAATTATATGTTAATGACTTATCTTGTTTTTCGTACCGAAAAAAGATTTAGCCAACTTTAGTTTCAAACGCAGCCTTAAGTGATAAAAATATCTTTATTTTGGAACGGAGGAAGTAAGTTTTAAAAAGCGATCCGACCGGAGAGGCAATTGATTTGGATATTGAAAGGATCAATTGGATATTTGTAGACTTGAAGACGTTGCCATCACAAAGTGTGCTTGGAAAGAATCTCACTGTGCAACCTAAATAGTAATCTCTCTCTTCTAAAATATAAAAATTTAGTATTAAATAGGACACATCTTAATACTATGAATTTAGACAACCCTACAAATTTGTATTATTAGGATATGTTTTATTCGATACTAAGTTTTTATATTTTAGTATGAAGAAAATAGTAAAATGACTGTTTAACCTCTTCGTCTTGTTACATACTAGGAGTATTACTCCAAGTAGTAGTAGTTAGTAGTAGGTTCTACTATCAGAACTCAGAACATAGCACATTGGTAGATCATCTTTGCCATTGTTTCAAACACAAAGGGTTTAATCAGATTAAGTACTCCTTCTTAAGCACGTGTGCTAGTATGATGCGGGAGTATCATACATCTTTTTTTTTAAAAAAAGGCACGAAATACTATGCCAATTTCACTGAATAAAGAAGAGTTCGATAACATCGACTATACAGGAGAAGTATCATACATCATCTTTAGTACTCCCTCCGTGAAAACTATAAAATTAATTGCAGGATGAATATGATCCATAGGCAAACAGATCAAAAACGGATTGGACGGTAGGAGAAGCATGGGCAAGAGGGTGAGAGATTTGACGGGATGCACACGCTCTGTCTGCTGCGACAACATGCGAACCACTAATCATTACCACGATCATTTTCAGGGATCGTTCATGCACATTTTTTACTCGCTAGGTTACAAAATAAATCAATTTTTAGTTTTTAAACTTTATTCCAAAATAAATCAATTTATATTTTTTTATCTATCATCGGTCTACAAACCAAAAAATTTTATCTTTTTAATATTTGTCACCAACACATACATCAATGTTATATTATAATTAACAAGGGATAATATAGTCTTTTTTTTTTACTTTCTAAAACTGTCTTTTTTTTTCTGGGACGGTTGGACGGAGGGAGTATTGCCTGTTGCCGCAGGCCAAAGCTTACGAATGGCACCCAGAAAAACGTCAGCGCAGCAGTGTGGTTCTAACAACAAGGGTTAGGGATTGATTATTTGTTCCATTGGTGAGTCAGATCAATCAGTTTCATATCTACTAGCTTCTGATCATCTCTTGGGCAGTAAGTTTCACATGCGAATTAATCCATGAAACAAGGCCTATATCCCGGTTAAACCCTACGACAACTCCCCCAGAAATGTGCTAATTTGGCAAGTCCATGACTTGGCATGGAAGCTATTGAACTTGTTCAGTGAGGTGGCACTTGCCTGATACAGAGACCAGGTTGAGATCATTTTGGCAGTATAGACATGCAGCACTTAAATTAATCATGGAGAACATTTTGGCAGCTAGAAATCTAAAATTCACCGCCGGTTGATCATAATTGATAGTCAATTATTTCGGCTACAGGGGAAGATCACATGCACCTTTCTTCTCTGATTGTTCATTTCTGCAGATTCTTTTGTGGTTCAATGTTTTGCCTGGAATCATTATTCATTCGTGTCTTTACTAATAGTCCTAGCTCATCCTATCCGTGTTCCTTCGATAGATGCATGCCACCTTATATATGTTTTTCTGGAGTGTTGCTTCTCAATCAGTTAGCAACACTGTCCTTCCTATGTTTGTACCATTCGTACCATTATTTATTTTTGTACGGTTAATTGGCAGGTACATGGATTTTCAGTACCACTAAGATCTTAATTATGTAGCAAATGCAAGAAAAAAAGGTACAGCATACTAGTACAAGAGTAAAAAGATATGGTTATTGCTCGAGTAGATTGATGTGATCCATGCAATAACTTAAAATGCAATCAAAATCGCTTGGCTTCTTTTGGGCCCCTCACCAAGCTAGCGTGGTGTGATGTCGCAGCCATAGATCATGTGTATCCTTTAAAATTATGCACGAAATCTTACTTTTTATCCTGAGTTTTTTTATGAACTAATCTGGATAGTGGAAAGCAAAATGCGTTCTTCATTTTCTGCCAATATTTTTTCTCTGCAAATTTCTTTCACTTTTTCCCAGAGCTTTATTAGTGAGCCGTCATCAGTCCAAAAGAGGAGATTTAAAGCCTCCTGCGACGTTGTCAATCGTAAGCCATCTCATTAGAATCAGTTTTTTTTTTAAAAAAAAAAGTCTCGATCATATCGTTCCATCAATCGATTCCAATACTTTTGGAGCATGGCTTGACACTAGGAAATGAAAATACTAGTACTAGTGTACTACCATTGCTCATATATTAGTACTCTGTTTATGCTTTTCATGCTCTGTTTCTTTTCTCTCATCGAGGCGGAAGAGCGAATCTGGGGTGTAGATTGCTGCATGTGGAGTGTGTATACCTGTAATCTTCAGGAACTTTGCTGCTCCTTTTTTATCCCCAAAACAAAATTGTCAGGACAGCCATCTTGCGTGCGGCAAAGAATGACAAAATTGTAATAGATGGGTTTCGGACAAAATCATTTCAGATGCATAAATCAAAGAAAATATATTTTTGGACCACAAATTCCAGTGAAAAGAAACACATTTTTGGACCACAAATCCTAATCAAGCCGGACCCTCCCTCTATCTGACGAAATGTACCTCATCAATAAGATGAAAGACGCACTTAAAATCGTTAGTAGCAATAAGACACATGCAATGAATCACTTGAAAGGGCCACCACGCAACAGCATCAAGAAGCTATGTAATGTTCAGAAGGCGTGTTGACTGTTTGTTAGATTGCTACTTTGCTTGAAATCAAGAGAGCAAAATGGCACGCGAATTGTTCATTTTGCCAAGTTAATTGGTTCTTCAGGTGATGACACTGCACATGAGATGGATGCATGTGTCTATATCATCTGATAATTGAGGGCACAAACGACACAAATCGGCATGGGCACACAACGACACAAAGCAGTTGATGTTGTGATCCCCAGACAAAGCAGTCGGGTTTTGGCAATGCATGCATAGATCATAACTGCTGCCAAGTTGATTAGGATTTAACTAAGGAGATGTGTGATTCAGTGGCTTAGGACAGTTCTAACCCTCTATCTTAGCTGATTTCTATAGCATTAAATATAATATCATGTAAGCAAAAAGCTGAGATAGCAAGAGAGTTAATGAGAAGAGAAGTAAAAAAATAAAGAAACCGTTTCTTATACAAGAAATCACCTCTACACGAGAACCAAGAAAGAAGAAGAGGGGATTAGGAGAGAAAATGAGAGAGAAGAGAGGGATTGGATGAGAGTTTATTTCGGAAAACCCATTAAAAACGTAGTTTCTATATATAGTGTCTAGATGACGTGACAGCTATGGAAACTAACTAGTAGTGTATGGGTTGGGATTGCCCTTATAAGCCACACATAAAACGAGAAACATTATTAGCGCATAATTAATTAAGTATTAACTACTCTATCCATTTCAAAATATAGCAACATAGAACTGGATTTGACGCAGATTAGGACTACAAATCTGGACAAGCTTTTAGACTTGTAGTCCTAGGTTGTGCTAAATTCAGCTCTAAGTTACTATATTTTAGAACGAAGAAAGTATTATAAATTTAAAAAATAGATTTATTTGATTTTTAAGATACTTTTATATATAAAGTTTTTTTAAAAAAAATGTATCGTTTTTATATTTTAAAAAAATATGCTTTCCAAATCAAAATAGAAGCTATAAACAATAAACTAAATCAAACGCCCGTAAACCAACCTGTGGCCTAGATTGGCCTCTGGACCACTGAACCAGCAATAGCTAGGCTGATAAGCATCAACAAAAGATGAGAAATTCCAGCGCACATTGGCTTGCAATTCTGTACTGTAGCCATATTGTAGGCTCTACTCTCTAGCTACTCTCTCAAAATGGTCACCAGTACCTTAGCTATATGCAGGCTTGTCAAGCTATGAATATATAGGGACAAAGATCTTCAAGGCTGTTGACAAAAGCAAGTTGGGCCCCTTGCACATAAAAGAAAAGGAAGGCGGAAATATTAGCCTTACCTGAGATAATAGTGTGCTACTAATCATAGGCTATATCTCAAAAGAAGTTTAGGCTTTGATTCAGGAGTGCACTATTTTGTTGAATAGGAGTACCTTCATTTTAAATAGGGCATTAAGCTTATGTGTTAGCTTATGCAATTCTGAAGTCATGTTCTTTGTTTTGTGTTTTCAGGCAAGTTTGGTGCACCATATTTGTAGTACTAACAAAATTCAGCCACTCGGTGGAGAACATATAGGTGTTTAGGAGAAGATATAAAACTCTAAAGTTATGACGTGATCCATTAATTAATTAACTAAAAGAGATGTTTTACTTGCCCATTAGCAGTTGACCCTTACTGTTAGTTTCTCAGCCACTGATTAAGCATAATTAATTAGTCCTATGATACTTTCCGGTAGCCATGTTATTGGTGGGAAAGGGCTGTTTGTTCAAAAGTGGAAGGCTGACATACTTGAGTATTATTTCCCTTCCCTTAATCTTAAATTATATAAAATGGCATTGCAACAGCTTATATTTTTCTGATTTGTAATTAGCTAGTGTGGTTGTAAGTGTGAGGTAGGTAGCATCCAGAGGGCATATAGAGCTACAAGCCTACCTACGTTGCCTAAATATGAGATTTGTTTTGAGATTAATATTAATATAAACATTATGGAGTAGCCTTTTCGTGGGCATACATTTTGCACCAACCACTCTCCCCCACACGCTTGCTTTCTCAAAATCAAATAAAACCAACAAGTTCATAATCCAACTGTCGCATCAACAGTTTCAAAACTAATTTCCCCAGAGAAATTTATGCATCCGTATAGAAACTAACTAAAAATCCCGGGTGCATGTGCAGGTACAGCTTACATCTGTGCACGTACGTCATCGTGCGTTTTCACGTCATGTGAATCGCTCAGAGTGAGGCACATGCATCGGTTGACAAATTACTTGCACCGCCGCATTCTTGTCAAATATGGTAGCAGGGTATTGACAATTTTCAATTAACATGTACTACATCCGTTTTTAATAAATAATATTATTAATTTTTATTATGATGTTTAACCATTCATCTTATTTAAAAAATAATATAAATATAAAAAAATATGAGTTAGGTTTAAAGTCTCTTTAATGATAAACTAGACCACAACAAAATAAATTATGCTTACTTAAATTTTTTAAATAAGACGAATGATCAAACGTCGTGTCAAAGTCAATGACATTATTTATTAAAATCGGATGGAGTACTTAGCACAAAATATATCAGCATGTGCTACTCTACTAGTATTAACCTCTACACCAAGCAGTACCATCAATATTAAAAAGAAATGGACGGAATTGCATTTTAAATAGTCACAACAGTTGGATAGAGAATGTAAATTCTATGAAAATGTTAGGGAACGGGCTCTGTCCCCGTATCCGTGCGTGGTATCCCCTCCTCGAATGGAGGACGCCACGTACTTCGCTCACTCACGGCCACCTGGGATGCACTCCGGAGGTTCACGGTGGGTACACTTGTGCTCGCTACTTCCTCGTCGGCTCCTCTCTCCGACAAGCAATCGACGCCTCGACGACCTCAGCCAGGTCGAGCCTCCTACCGTCACCGTCCTCCTTCACCATCTCACCTCTCTCGTACTCCCTCTCCAACGAGGACTTGGAGGAGCACTACGACGCCAAACATGTCGCCACGTCCACGGGAGTAGATCTCTCGGCCCAAGCCACGCTCCTCTAGTGGCGGCGGCGCTGGGGCGATGAGTACTCCTTCGAGTCCTAGCACAAGAAGCACCGAGGAGGTGGTCGTGACGAGGACATCGGGAGTGAGGATAGTGACTTGGAGAGCGTGGCGGCCGGTGGGGCCGATGAGGATGAGACGGTGGGGGAGAAGAAAATGTGAATCGCGAAGGAGTTGCTCAAGAAGGTCACGGATGCGGACAAGGCAAAGATGGAGCAGAGCTTGGGGGACAAAGTCGCTGGTGATGAGCATGAGGAAAGGCTCCAAGTCGTGGGCTTGCCGGGCGAGCTTGTCAATTGTGAGGAGCGGCTCCAGTTGTCGCCGTTGCTTCGCCAACCGGCAAACTGCCTTCGCCAGAGCCTTTTTCACCTTCTCCCTTCCTCTCCTTGAATGGCTCAATGGTTATCAGCTGATACCCCATGGGTATCAGGCATGGTACTTAGGTATCATGTTTGGTACTGTCCGATACTAGCCCGATATCCACATATATTATATGATACTAGGTAGTTTTCAGATCTAATATCTACCTAATACATTCCGTCTGAATATGTTTCGTACAATATAGTCTCCAAATTCTATTATGAACACAACTGCAATGCTGGGGTAGCAAACAGAGTAGAAGTACAGAGTACAGCACATACAAAACCACCAAATCTTGAGAACCACAGGAGGTCAAAAGGTACAGTGCCAAAAGACCATCAAGCCGAAGACCGTTTTAGGTCCCTCGTGGATTATCAAAGGACCGACGGCTCAGGCGGGCACCGATCCCAAGGCACCGATCAACCGTCGCCAAAACAGCCCAGGCGCGTGACCCCGTCGACGTGAGCGGAAGCTCTCTCTCGCTCCTCCCGCGAGCGCAACTTTCGCTTGATCAAAAGCGCCCCTGCCTGCGCGCATGCACGCACGCCAGTCGGGCTCGCGCGGCTCTGTGGGTCTGGTGGATCGGGCCGATCGATTGGATCGGTTCGATTCCCCATCGCCTCCCTCTCTCTCTCTATGCCCTGCCACTTGGCAAGTGGCCACCGGCCGGCTTTATTCTTCTTGGAAGTGCGAGGCCGCCAGCGCCAGAGAAAAGGCGAGCACGTTGGCTGACGGTGGGTCCCCGTGTGTTGTTGGGCCTGGCCGTTTTACCGCCACGTGCAGCGAAAATCCAGCCGCAGCGCCACGCCACGCTGACATGTGCACATACTATGTAGTATCCTCTGTTTCAAAATACTGCTAGGATTTAAATTTGTCTTATAATATTACTACTTCTCTACTTATCTCTCTATTTCAACCAATCAAAATCTTTTTCATTTAATTTCTTCACATATTGTTTTGTCTTAATCAATAGCAACTATTTCTTAACTCTAACCTTAATTTCTTTAAAAAATAACATAAAGAAGTATTTTAAAAGGATGAGTACTCGAGTGATACTACTGGTGGTGGTCACTGGCCAGCCGAAGTTTCTGACGATCTTGCGCGACGTCAGAACAGCAGCAGCCACGCTATAGGTGATGAGCACGGAGTAACAGCAACACTGCACGCGGAGAGGGCCCCCGGATGGCGATCTTTTTCTGGTGCCGTGCTCTTGCCGACACGTACGACGTGCCGATCCAACGATGGAAACATGTGCTGATGTGCGCACTACTACGTACGTACAGTATACCTACGCGTAGATTCAGCTCGCGCACAAAAACAGCCAGTAGTTGACACGCTGATATGACGTCATTCGGCGGAAGATAGGCTGCCTCATCGTTGGGAGCAGATCAGGGTAGGCAGGGTGCAGATGATCGGGTGTAATAAGTGGGCAGCTCAACGGGTGCTGCGTGAAATCTGCGAGGATTCGGCTTTCTTCTTCTTCTGTAAGATCGTGTTATTGATTGAAGTATTCACGAAGGAATGAATGTTTGAGCATTCATTGATGAGAAGCGAAGAAGAACCAAGCAGGCCATCCGTCTAAAACACCAGCGATTCTAAGCATCTTGAGGCAGAATTATTCGTAGATCAGGGGATTTATATCTGTCTGTCCATTTGGGCCCTCGCCATTGCCATGCCGTGCCTCTTAACATGTCGTTTTCAAAATCCATCAGGCTTTGGCTTTATGAGATTGTCAGCAGCATGTGTAGTAGGTTTGCCTCAGATTTTTCTCCCTTACTGTTATAATAATGTGTAGGAGTAGTAACTATGCAAGCAAGCCATATAAAAAAAAAAACTATGCAAGCAAGCAGAAGCAACCATTGAAGAGTACTTGTTTGAAGCTCGAACCCGCCTCAACGAAGAAGTAAATGGGCTCACTCACAGCTCAGGGCAGAAGAAAGGCTGGCTCTTGCACGTGAGCTCTGCGTTTGCTACCACCTGCTGAACCTGCACGACCAGTGCTGCCTCCAGAAGCCTGCTCCTCCTGCTGTGCAGTGCCGGTGGAGGCTGCAGCGTCGTGGCCAGGGCACCTGCCCCGCCATTTATGGTTCGCACAGTTCGCATGTTGCACTGCCCACGGTACTCATTTATAGTTACTGTTGACATGCCCCAGAAATAACATCTTTTTCTGCATATTGTCCTCGCCATCTGTCTTGGATGTAGAGTATTGCCATGTCTCTGCAAGTCTCCATATGAAGCATGGCAGCAGAACACAGCAAATTTTGACAGCAGGGCATGGAATGGAGGGCAATAGTTGACTTACGCCCGTATATCACAATGTAAGTTGTACTTTTTTTTCGAATTTTATTAACTTTGGCAGCTACAGCCAGTGAAGTTACAACTTACAAATCGCCTCTTATTCGTCTTCCTACTTTCACACACGAAGGCAATGTTCCCGGGTAAACTGCTGCTGATAAAGGTGGGCACATGCATCTCGCGGACGAATAATACCTTCACGGATCACGCCTAGTCGCGCAATGCATCCAGGCTGGCTACTCAGAGCCGGATCTCTGGACATCTACCAACTGATAAAGATCTCCCCGGCGTTGATATTGCAGAGGAAGAAATTGCCTGCAGATAATTTTAGTCACGATGTTAGTGCAAGAAGAAAATGCAGTGATATGGAAAGGCAAAATATTCACTCTGCTTACCTCCTCTGATCAATCAATGAATAATCAATTTCTGCCATTATAGTTGTCTCCTCATGCTCAGCAGTAGCAATCACCTCCCCAAACTAGCAATAAAATTCAAAAGTTCTGTATGAGCATATAAAATCACACGGCACAAGGCCTAGTTACAACGATTTTCTTTTGCAGCAGTAAGATAAATATTCCTTGTGTTAGAGCTGAACTTTTAAGTCTGGAGCATGATAGAGGTCCCTAACAGAACTGCAAGTTACATAAGGTATTGCATCCTAAAATGTCAAATCAACTTACAGGTCCAACAAGAGTAGAATGTCCCCAAGCAATATAACCAGCACTGGTGTCTCGAGCTGGTGCACAGGTTGCCACAAACAGCTGATAACAAAATGGACGATTACTATTTGAAACCACTAAATTGGCAACATGAATAATGGGTTCCCGTGAAACCTGAAATCCAACAGAGTAGTGTGCCAAATACCTGGTTGTCTGCAGCCCTGGCAAGGAAATATGCTATCATTAGTACAGGTGCAAAAAATAGGAATGAAGTACGGTGAAACATCTAGGAAAGATACTTCTCATGCTTCCCGTCATAATTATTATAGAGAAAATATGGTAAAGAGCAACTATATTCAAGTTTATTTTGGAAGTCAAGTAACAGTCCATATGCATTGTTTCTTATTTTGTCCCTTAAATTCATAAATATTTGTCACGTCATAATAACTTTAGGTGCAAATGATTTAGAAGATGCAATACCTTGCTCTTTGCAGCAACTCCCAGTGCAATGGCCCTGTAGTCATGTTAAATGCACCAGGATAGCATAACAAATGAGCACCTGCAATGAACAGAAGAGATTCAGTATATTTTGGCACACGTAGTTTTTCACATGAACAACAAACAACATTGAGCTCTTTGTTCCATGCATTCACGCATGTCAATAGTAACAAGGAATCAGAAAATTGTAAGCAAGCATAACTGTATCAATTGTATTGTACTGCAGTTTTAGAGAACTGGCAATGTATCCATTACACATGACATGTACACAATAGTTCAGTACTTGCTGTTAAGAATCGCAATGTGTATATAGGCCAAATGGCCCATAATCTAAACTTGGCCTATATGGTCCATATAACCCAGATGTATATATAGTCAGGTACTAAATGAATATGGGATATAGTTGTGATTTGTGAATAATGATCTTCTCTCTCCCCAAACTTAAGAATTGCCATGATCCAAATAAAGTGATGAATGTTATACATCTTACAGGTATGCAATTAAATTATGTAAAAAACTTGAGATGGCAACACTAAACAAAATACTAACAGATAAATGAATCATTCATTGGAACTGAACAAAAAAAAAGAATGAGAAACTTTTACCTCTTGCAGCATACAACATTGCCAATTCCTGGAAACGAATGTCATAGCAAATACCTATACCAATCCGGCCTACATCTGAAAACAATCAGCAATGCATAACACCATAAATAAAATAGTAGTGTTGGACAAAGAAAACAAAACAAAGATTACAGATTTGTTTTTAAAAAATGCAAACAAAAAGTTGGATAATATCGCTATAAGGCACATGAAGCACTAGGTAACTAAATATGCTTCACTACATCCATGGGATGAATCATCAGAAGCAAAAGACTAAATAACACATCCAAAAGAGATTCTTAAAACCAAGTAACATTGGGCCATTGGCAGATTCCATGTGAAGGTACAGCTGCTGTGAACCAACTAAGATGATCCAAACTGAAACTTGGAGATGCATGGAGACACCTTATGGTTCAAGAATGTTCTTAATCATAGCATGCTTTGTTACTTCAAACTAATAAAACAAACCTGTGTCTACCACAGTGAGATCCTGCCCAGCAGTAAGAGTCTTTGATTCCTTGAATGTAATCTTTCCAGGAATGTCAATGTCAAAAAGATGAATCTGCATTCATGTAATTTCAGTATTATATCATGCACCACTACACAGAGCGAGAGAAACAGAATGCGGCAAATAAAGGGGAATCAAGTCCCAGAATGAGACAATAAGATAATGTGATCAAATCTGCAAATATTTTTGAATCATCGTGTTATATTCATCAGAAGAGCATCACAGTAGCACCCAGGAGTTTACATTATCGAGCTACTAGAGGGTACGGGTGCACAATGGTTTAATTACTGAATACAAAAGATTATAAAACCGGTTTTGTTTTTAACATCTGAACAACACTCTATCTGTGCCTAAATACATTTAAATGATAGTTTATCAATAGGAAGAGAGAACTGTGCATCCTGGATAAACTACGTCAAGTGCTCCATATAAACATATTAATCTTTGAACATGGGTTTGCATCTGTAGTTCTGTACCTTTCTATGTTTACCCTTCAGCTTGCCATCTGAACCAAAGACGCAGCATGTATTGTACAACTTGTTACCAGAACGTTCAGATATGGATCCACCAACAAGAGTAATTTGCAAGCTGCCAGCAACCTCTGACATCATTGAAAATGAAGGAGCCGCATCACCACCAGCTTCGATGTCTTCGGCGTATTCTGGAAAGCTGTCATTTGAATATGGACCATTCCATATCTCCTAAAAGCATAAAAAATAAGAAGTGCAGCAGATGAAAAGCGATCCAAAAGATGGAGTGAATTATCAACTCAAATCACAAATTTGAACAATTGGATACATGTTGAACAATGAAGCTCAAGTAGTGTTAAAATACACTTCTATGCTCAAAAGTCAATGACTGCTTGAGAGAGAGAGAGAGAGAGAGAGAGAGAGATCAAAGTGATGTAAGTAGTACTTTATCCAGTTTCAAGGAGCTGAAAATTCTGCATCAGTTTATAGTGCATTTATCTTGAAAGTATACACAGTGCGCCCATAAGGACAGGACTGAATTGCCCCAGCTAGGAAATGGCCAATAAAAACAGCAGACACAAATTATTCCATCTGGGCACCAAATCATGTGCTAACAATTTCGCACGAGGCACATGCACAGTCAACATGTAACATGAGATCCGATTTACAGAGTTAAACATGCACATCAGCACATCACTTGTAGTCTAGTAAGCAATATCCCCGATCGCCCCAGGTCCTTGTCTCCTGCCAGTGTGCATAACAGTGCTACTCACGGTTCAATGCGAGTAGCCACGCTAAGACCGTATTGTCCTATCCGCGAACTCTTGCAGAACTATTGACTCCAACATCACTGTTAAGTTTAATCCTCAACACCTCTCCGCTGCTAAGCTAAATCGGAGGAGCGGACAAACGAAAGCTCGTTATGAGCAAGTGAGCACTGACCGGGAGAAGCACGAGCTTGGCGCCGTCCGCCGCGGCAGCCTCGATGGCCTCGCGCGCCCGCGCGATGTTGCGGGCCTTGTCCGCCGTGACCGAGAGCTGGCACAGAGCCACCTTGAACTGCGCCCACAGAAGAACCCCAACTCAGATCATATCAAACACCCCGATCATCCAGCCTCAGAATCACGGTACTCCACTCGAACCGGGGGAAAGGGCGTGTGACCTTGGAGAGCGGCGGCGTCGGGGGCTGGACGGCGGGAGGCGACGCGCGGCCTCCGGGCGGAAGGAGGCGGCCGTGGCCATCGCGGCGAGCGGGCCGCGACGGAGTGGGAGGCGGAGCGAGGAGGAGGAGGGGAGCCTGGCCGGGCTGGAGCTCCGGAGACGGAGCGAGTGAGAGTGAGAAGGCTGCGGCTGTGGCTCTCATCGGGAGGAGCGAGGAGACGAAGGCGCGTGGATGGAAGCGTGGGAGGATTGACGCGACGGGGGGAGGAGTGTTGGGGACGGAAAGGTCTTGGGCTTTCCAGTGGGGCCCACTGGTTGCCTGGTGGATGGGCCGCCTCTGGTGCGACGTGCAGTGCATTGAGCTTGGATGGTTTGTGGTGAGCGATTTTTGGGCTGGTGGTGAAGGCTTGGTACATATTGGGCTATTTGTATACTGGGCTGATCCGTACAAAATGAAATTTAGGCCGAGGTATACTGGGCTATTTGTAGCAAACATTTTGTGATCCATAAATATTGGCATTGCCACGTCTTAACACAAAAGATATGACAGATTTGCTATTGATTAAATGTTTAATTTTTTTGGATTTTATCAAATAATAACACTGACTGTTGATTAAAATGGAATTTTGAGATTCGGGACGGGGGAAGCGAGTTTTAAGTTGCACTTTTAATTTAGTATAATTGTATTTTCAACTTATTATAGTTATCATTATCGATCACGCGTAACTTTAGTTATAAATTTATATAACTCAGTCATAAAATATGTATAGTTGTATCCAACGGTTCGTATCTTAGCAAACTTTAGTTATAAATTTATGCAACTCAGTTATGAATATGCGCAACTGTATCTAAGATCTGTATCTTACCCTTTGGATACAGAAAAAATTATTTGATAAATTCTTTTTTAAAACATTTGACCAATAGACGGTCTCAAGATATGGCTAGGCTTTCCGCCACACATTGATCTCTGTTGATTCGGACAATGTTCATGTGGGACGGAGAACTGACACGCAACCTGCCTTTTGATATCTTGTTGATGTATGAAGTTTTTGAAACTGTATTTGGCGAATTGACTCAAGTCATGGTCACAGTGGAAATTTCAGCTCGTTTCACACGTTGGAATTGGAAGCAGAGAAAAGCTTCACGCATGGAGGAGCAAACTATGCCCTGCAAGGCAGCAAAAACCAGTACCACTATACAGTACTATCTCAAGTCAACTTCCGTGTGGACAAGGCAGTAGAAAACAGAGTCAGCAAACTCCAACACTTAAGCCATGTAATTATGACGTGTTTGGTTGAGAAGTAATCCTACAAATGACTTGATCACGGGTCTTGGCGCGTGTGACTTGTGACGATGGCCACGAAGGACAGGTCGGTGACGAACTCGGTCCTGCGACGCAAACCAAACGGGAGGATTAGCTCGGTTTGTTGCAGTGGCGTAATGAGGATTCTAAGTATGAGTGATCCAATTTACATAATCTTTTAAAATATCATAAATATAATATATTAATATATAATATCAGTATAGAACTGATATATAAAAGTTTATCTAAATCTTAAACTATGTTTTTTAATGGGTCATAGACCATCCAAAAAAACCCTAAATCCACCTATGGTTTATTGGATCGGATGGTCGGATACATCAAACTAAACACTCGGAGTTACTGGTCAGTTAGTGATGGCTAGGCATTAAGACGGCTTCAAAAAGCTCAAAAGTGCACCGTGGAATTTAAAGAGATGATATGATAGGATAATGCTTATACTGTTGACACGATCAGCACGGATCCTGTAATGCCCGGACAGCGATATGCGTCAGTGCGTGCATACTATTGTCTGGCTCGCTTCTCGTCTTGGTCTTGCCCTTGGCTCCAAGATGATGGCACCGAAGTAATGGCTCCTCCCAGGCTCAACATCATGTCCAAGCTGGCCACCAATGCTGATGGCTGACTCGCTCTCGGTCACATTTTCTCTTCCTTTTACATGTTCTTTTGTTCGCTTTTTACCTTTTTAGACCACTCTTGTCAAACCATCAGATAGTTCCCTGATGTCGCTGCATGTTCAACTGTCTGAGGAGCCATTCCGTTTGCACATTTCTTTCCTAATGGAACACCATGTTTCTGATGCAGCTTCTATTTGTCTCTGGAGCTCTTACCGTCAGGAAGGAAAAAAAACCAACCGCATAACTGTATCTATGCCAATTACCCAAGGAAAAATAATTGAACAGGGCTGATTAGAACGTCAGGTATTCTCATATTCTGCTGTCTCTGGACACTTGGACATGATGGAACAGATGCCAAACCTACGTGCGTCCATCTGATTGCAAGCACACGAGAGAACAGGAAGGGCAGAGCATCCGATCCAAGGGCGAGGGGGCAGAGTCAATGCGAATCAATCACTCAACTCTCACCCTGCCACCCATTCATCCACTGCAGAACGGTACTCCCTTCCTTCCAAAACATAAAAAATTTTAGCTACAAATTAATTCTAACTATAAAATCTAGATATATATATTAGATTTATAGTCTAAAGTCCTTATGTATGTTTAGATTTGTATTAAACTTTTTATATTTTAAAACAAAATAGTAAAATATAGTTATTTTTAAGATAAATTTATCTCAAATATAACTATTTCTAGCTTTTTTTTGGTCTATTATACTTCTACCCACCATCCAACATCCACCCAACATCCTACTCCTCTTAAGTTTCCTCATATTAATAAAAAGTAATATGGTTTTTTACTTTATTTTTTAATTTTTAAAAAATAATATAAAAATAACTCTATTTTGAAACGGAGGAGTACAGGTGACCGAGCGCATGACGCAGCGGCAGGTGTCGGAGCCTGATGCGATCTGGTCAGAGGCGACGCGAGTCCGGGCAAAAGCAAGCAAAGCCGCAAGCGCCGTCCCGTTGCGGAGCGGGTGCCACTCGCTGCCCACCGGGCCCCGCTGGCCACCACCACCAAACTCGATCCGGCACGGATGGTTGCACGTCACGACGCGGACAGCAGCAGCCTGGCCCACGGCCCACGTACGGGGCCACGGCGATAAAGCGACTCGCCTATCGTCTTCATGCTCTGATCTGACATGCGAATTATTAGAGCTTAAAGAAATAATGCGCCACAACGACAGATCGATGTGCTGCCTGCTCGTTTGAGTCGTTTCCTTCCGTTTATGTTTGGGTAGCTATAGTTTCGTGAGAATTCTTCAGCCTGACGAGTCAAAGAATTTGGAGTTTCAGGATAGGGGTTAGGGGAGCACAAATTTTTTTAAGTTTACCAGCTTATAACATGTATCCTAGCAGGCATCAGCACTTGCCATATGATTTCACAGGTGTTAAATTCTATACTTCGATCGCTGCCATGCCAAATTTTTCCAAAGCGTGCCACTGTTGCCAATCTCCAATATCAAGGCTTCTTCAGTTGCCAGCTCGGAGAACAGGTGTTAATTGGATGCGACTGTTCCTTCTTCCTCGTCTCCTCCAAGCTGTAGGAATCAGGAACATGTTCTTGATCAATTGGCAGTGCTGTCCACTCGTTGTCTCGAGCTCCAGTTCCCGTTTCCAGTAGAGAACAAACCGAAGAAACTAGTGACAAGACGAGACCACAGATGCGCACCCAGCCCCCCGTTCCAATAAGCAAAGCCATGATGGTGATGCAGCTAAGCACAGTGCACTTAACACTGCCCAGTTAGGCACACAAGATTAACCAAGCAAAACAATGAGAACTTAGAACATCACAAGCAAGCAGTTTTTGACTGCAAATTCTTCAGTTCACCAAATTTTTCATCATCATCACTGCCGGCTCATCGCACAGCAAAAACCACCGAGATTTTTCATCATCATCATCTTCACTAACATGACAGCAAAACCAGCAAAATTTTGCATCCTAAAACCCCTTCTAGTGCTTCTCCTTGCCCTTCCTCTATAGCGGCAGATCGAGAAACCAAATGAGAAAAAAGAAAGAAATTAAATCAAAGATCTTAGGCCTATACACACGAATCCTAATTAACCACCCTTCGAGGATCGATCGATTCGAGGCTAATTTGGTTGGGTCACTTGATGAACGCTGGATCAAGGACACCTAATCGAAAGACCCCTCCTTGGCCGAGAGCCGCTTTAAGAACTCGTAGGTGGTGACCATGGTGGCCGCCGACAGCGACATGGATCCCCACCTCGGCCCGAGCCCGCGGTAGCACGCCGCCCACCCGCCTTCCTTGAGCAGGCCGCGCACCGTGCTCTTGAGCGTCGGCCGCGCCGCCGCCGTCTCGGTTTCCATTACCTGGAGGCGCGTCTTGACGGTGTCCAGCGGCATGGTCACGAGCGCCGACGCGCCGCCGGCCAAGGCGGCGCTCGCGCCCTGCACGGCCATCAGGGACGGGTAGCTCTCCGAGCGTTCGGTGCCGACGATGCGCCAGATGAAGCGCTGCGCCATGGCGTAGGACGCCCACCACACGGCGTTGGATGGAGCATAGGTCACGATGGAGAGGCCGAAGCCGCGGTACAGGCCACGGACGCCGTCGGCGAGGAGGATCTTCTTGAAGGCGTCCACGCCGCCGCGGTAGCGGCAAGTGGAGGAGGTCTGGACCATGAGCCGCTGGCTGATGACGTCGACGGGCGTCCACACGACCTGCGCGGCGATGGCGGCGGAGACGCCCCCTGCGGCGGAGGCGGCTGCCGATGCCGCAGGCTCCGAGACGCCAAGCCGGACAGCGGCGGATCCGACCGAGCTCTTGGTTGCCTCGAGCGCTGCCATGTACAGAGCGCGCGCCGGCACCGTGCCGGCCAGCGACGCGCCGAACCCGCGGTAGAAACCCCGGAGACCGTCCCGGCGGAGGATGGCGGCGGCGGTCGCGGTGGCCGCCTGTGGCGGCGGCGCCACCTGCAGGTGCGTCTTCACCACGACGGCCGGGTACAGCGCCGCGGAGACACCCGAGAAGAGCGCCGCACCGAGGACGAAGAACCGCGACTTGTCGAGCATCTCCCAGTTCACCTCCGCAGGCAGCCGCCGAATCTCATCGGCCGCTACCGCCGCCGCCGCCGCGCCGCCCTCCTCATCCATATCCACAACACCAAAGCTCATCCTTCCAGCCTTGCCTTCCTAACTCCTACTCACCTACCAAATCCAGATCAAACCTTCATCCAGCCAACTCAAACCACGACCAGATAAACCATCTCCGGCAAAAAAAAAAAAATAACCCGGCCTCCGACGACACCCACTCCGGCGAGGCGAGCCAACGATGGCAAGAAAAGAAAAAGGAAAAAAAGAAAAAAACACTTCGGATTCTTGAGACGGGGAAAGTGAGAGGCTGCGAAGAGTGAGCGATTTCTCGGGATCGCGAGGGGGTAAGCGAATATTTATACGAAATGTTGGTGGCGTGGCCGAGCCGCGCTGCCTTATCCCGAGCCTGGAGCGAGATGTCCGGACGGCCACTGCCACGTGACGGTGGTGGTGCTTGTCGGGGAGCTCGGCTTATCGGTTACTGTTGGGCGGGGTGACCGGGGATCGCCGGTGAACGGTGGGCCTCGCCCATTGGCTGGATCGCGGGAAAGCAGGCCACCGTTTCAGAGCGCGCTTTTTATAATGGGCGAGTCGGAGTGTTGCGCACACAGAGACACCTTGCGCGCGCCACGATAACACTCGCAATAAATGGCGGGCTGCGTCGCCGACATGTGGGCGCATGGGTTTTCTGTGTGCTCTGCATTTTGCGTGACCAAATCATGATTTCTCCTAGGGTCTAGGCGAGCGAGTTTGGCTGATTAACTGATTATCTTTTCGAAAAGATGGACTGTTATAAAGTTAAAAAATTAGATTTATCTAAATTTATTATAAAACTTTTTTTATGAATTTTTTTAAAAAAATCGTACCGTTTAACTGCTTAAAAATATGCTCATGCTAAGCTGGTAAACAGAAGGTGAAAAGAACACTGTTACATGTGAGTTAGAGGGTCAATGTATTCATCAGTTTTTTACTTGAAACTTGGTGGTTCTTACGTGTACACTCTTAGTACAATAGATTGATGGAATATATAATCGATCCGTATAAGCATCCATGATATATGATGATGCTTGTAGTGAAAGTGTGAAATGTTTGTTAAGAATGTATATTGTTGTTTGTGTGAAATAAATAATTAAAAAGGTTGCCATGTATAGCAACATAGATGAGCTTTCGCTGAGTTGTTTCTGATATGTATCTAGTTTATCCGTTTTATCCATTTATATAAGACATATCCCATGATGATGACGTGATAGGATAATAGTATGGACAAAAGATGTATATATAGCAAGGCATCTAAGGTAACCCAGCCTATCATGGCAATTCGAGCAATGTATGTTTTTACAAAGAAATATCTTACAAGCTAAGTTAGCTTAATCAATCTATGACATAGCTCTGTTACTCATAAACGGATAGGTTATTAAAGTAACAGGAACAATAAACTTGTCACACACAAAGTGTGAAAAAAAATTGTAGGTTTTTCTACTCGTATCGGTCGCTTTATTAGACATAGTTGATTTATATCGTACACACATTATGTATTTTTTTTTCAAATCAATGGTAGAAGCCCAGGTAATAACTATACGTTTTTATTTCTACTGATATAAACACTTTCGTATAAGATGTTTTACCAAAACAGTGGTCCAAAACTCAAAAACCCAAACCTGATAAGTTGACCGATAATCAACGTTTCAATCGCCACATGCTAATTTTGTACAACTCATGCGTGTACTTTACTTTGAAGTGGAATTTCTTGGTTAAGTAAAAGTAAGACGCAAGAAAGAAAGGCAATCCATGTCAATTCGAAAGGAACGAGGATTATCCAAATGATGCAACTAACAATCCCGCGTGGTTTTTGCACACAGGTCCATGTCTGATGCATCATGATACTATACGCACCCTGCCTCACGTTCACTGGCAAGTGGGCCCGCCCGTTTCGGCCGACTTTGTTTAGTCGTATACTTGCATCTGGGCGCGTGACGTCGTACGTGTGGCCGGCGAGGCGGCGAATGTGCGGGTTGTTGGGCGCCCGTGGAGTCGGGAGGATCGGTGGGCTAGAGGGGCAAATCTAGTGGGCGGGATGCGACAAACGTGGCCGTTGGATTCTCGAGGGGACGCGGACGCCACGGGCCGGCCGGCGCTTCAGGCGTGGCGGCCGCCGGTGCAGACGAGACGAAACCTGAGGCGGCCGGCGGCGACCGGCGAGGCATGGTTGGTCAGTTCGGATCACGCGCAGGTTCCTATATATACTTCTGCTGCACGGATGGAGACATGCTCGCCGTCTGTGCTATCGTGACCGTTTGCTAGCGCCAAATGTCGAATTAATTCTCTTCAAGATTAACTACATCTATGATGAATAGTGGTATACTACTAGCATTCTATCATCGCTGATTATGTGCAGTGGATCAGCTCAATCTGTCCTTATATGATTTGGGGGAAAGGCTCAGACTAACTAGACGATACCTCTTGATTTACTGTAGAATACATATATAAATATATGGTAAAAATTATAGGAACAATCGATGTATATTTATATTGAAATATTATGAAAATAATGTGAGGATAATGATTTAATATGCTTGTATGTTGATCTCTATAATGTAATAAATTATAGATGATGTGACATGAATTTTGAAATATAATAATTACTGGTGGGGTAAAGATGTGATATACTTGCATGTTAATTTTAATGCTACTGGTGTAATAATTATTAATGAGAGTGATAATGTGGCATATTTATATGTTGAGTTTTAGTGTCAGTCGGTACCAACTGCTATATAGAAGTTATAGATTCATTGGAGTGAATGAGTGATGTTGATGTCCAAGTCGATCTCAAGTCTCAATCGGTCTATGTAAGATGCAACTGATGGTCAAGCTAGGACATATATCGGCCAGGGCCCAGTAGTCTAGCTGTATCGATGTAGGAGTACCGGAGTATATCGGAGATGCTTATTTTGCATTGTATATTGCTTCTGTTTGGAATATTGCAACATGAGGTGCAATGCTGGCGAAACGTATGAATTTAAACCAATCACACGAGCACATAGACTTTGATTTGGCGAGTTTTCCAATGCTACGGACCAAAACGAAGACAGGGGGGAAGTAATGCCGTTGAACCGTTGCCGAAGTTTCCAAAATTTGGCTACCTATAGGTGTGGTGCTACCGGTTGGAACATTGGAAGAAGTGACTTGTCAGAAGAAACAGAGGCAAGTAGGCAACAGCCAGAATCCATAGAGAAATGTACTCTTTTTATCTCTAAATAAATTAATCTTTATCTACTTATTAGTTTATAAATCAAGAAGTTTTATCCCTTCGATATCCTTTATCTACCTATCCCAATTTCTATTAATAAGGGATGTTTGGTTCTTTTCTCTCTAGTCCTATGTCCGTTCCAAAATAGTTGTCTTTCTAAGATTCAAAATTTATCCAAAATTACTTGTCACTTTAAAGTATTACCTATCATATTAATCACCTCTTATTTAAATTTTTTTCTATTCTACCCATAAACACCCTCTCAGACTGTGTTTTTTCTTCAGATTTTTAAAACAGATTATTTACTCTACGTCTCTAAATATATGATTTCTTAAAAAAAACTTTCTTCTATTGCATTGATTAGACCACATATTCTAAACTATTTGTTAAATTTATTTTTTAAAATATTAATTTATTGTATTAATAAAAACACTCTGCATTAATAATTTAAAGAAAAAACTATCTCAAACACACGCTCACTCTTAATTATACATCATTTAATAAGAGAGCGTTATGACTTTTTTTCTTAAGCTCTAATCTATACCAAAAGAACTTAGAAAGACAACTATTTAAAAAAAAGTGTTTGCAACCTGGGAGATTAGGAGTGGATTTATTTTGGAAATAAAGGAGGCACGCTACAGCTCGAAAATTTAGAATTCGGTGTACTAGTACGTAGTCAAGGGTGTGAGAGAGACCTCTTTTGCGTTAGTGAGCACATGGGATTTACCTGCAAAACACCATCGTCCACGGACCAGAAGATCTAATAGGGACATCAGATGATAATTAAAAATAGTGCATCTGATCGCACAGTAGTCTCGGCGTACGTTCCACCGTTGATTTCATGAAAAAGCACGAGCACAAAAGGCAGGTGAAGAGATCCGAGTAGTTGATAGGCTGCTAGCTAATCCAGCTCTCTCCCTGACCAAGGACCGGACTTGACTCACACGGCTGAACAAACGACTGGGTTTTTGTCCTTCCTCCAACCGTGGAGCCGCGGAAACGTACGTCCACGTGACGTATATATTTTAACCTGCACGACCAGACAAACAGGAGTAGGTAACAGTAATATAGGAGAGACCTCTTGCTGCTCGTCAAACATGGCGCGCCGTTACCCGCTGCTCTAGTTGTTTACAGCAGGCGCTGCAGTGTCGACCAAACTAGCATCATAGCCATATGTTGTAACAAAAATCTATAAAAAAATATAATTTTATGGGGTTTTATAATAAGACAGAGCTAAAAAAATCTCCAAGAGTAGGGCTAAGTTTGCTCGTGCATCTTGTATCTTCAAAATTTTTATTAATTTTTGAGAGAATCTAATAGGAATTCAGGAGATAAGCCTAGAGGTTAAACCCTAGCTGCCATAGGCTTGTCTCGGCCCCTGGTTTTATATATAGGAACACTAGGTTTTTTAGTGGTTTTTTAGCAAGGTAGCTGGGTTTTTGGGTAAGATGATTTTTTAGAAAGGATGGTTTTTTTATACATGGAAAGTATGATAGTTGGGAAGAAAAAGGAGAACGGCTTCGTATTTATAGCAGTACTAGTTATAGGTCTGTGCGTTATAACGGATTTTATTTAGTTTGGTGGAAAAATTTGGACCGATTGGGTTGTTCAGTTTTCTATACGGTGGTTGGTTTTTTTTAGGCATTGGTTTTTCAGGCTGAACAGCTTTTACGGAAAAGAACAAGTTTTTGTGTAGAAGTGGGGATGGAGAGACGGAAGGAAGACTCCCTTTAAGCAGTAGATATATAGATATAGATATAAACTGAGGTGGTGGCCCTTTGTGGTGGCCTGTCTATTGGCATTGGGCCGGAGCAGCATGACAGGTGAAGGCCCATGAAGGAACACGGTTGTTGACTCCGTGCAGTGCGGCCAGTGTTTGAATTTTGATCATGATTCAGCACCGACCAGGCCTAAAATACCTAACGCCGTGGCTTTCTCAGGGGGCGCGGACGGGCCGACGGCAATTGGTGGCATCGTGGGGAGCGGCCTCGGCCACGGCCGGCCTTGGTGAAGAGGAGGCTGGAGTGGTTCGACCGGCGGTGAGCCGGTGAGGGAGGGGGAGCGGCCGAGCGGAAGGGGAAGAGGCGAGGGGTGAGCCGCGGCCGCGCCGCCGCGGCCAGCGAAGTGCACGCTGACCCGATCGCCAGCGGAGGTAATCTGCTCCGAGTCCCATTTATGTGGTAAGTATTTTTCAGTGGAGTCGCGTTGTAATTTTTAGTCGATACGCGTGTTTGAACTTGAACATGAGTTACTAGGAAAAGTTATAATGTCGTGAAAATTACTCTCTTCTTGTGCATCTGGACTTATCGTTGTTTTTTTTGAAAGGAATATGTAGATTGATAATATATTTTATATGTTTGATATATACTCAACATATAACTTATAGTCTGGGGAATTGAATTTGGATACTAGTGATGTCCTTCTGTACGAAAAAGTCGACTTAATTTAGCCTAACATGTTTCCATGATGCGTCATGCTCTGCACTTCTGCAGCCAATCCTTAGGTCTTGCTTGCTGTATTCGGGCTTGAAGTTCAGCATCCATAGGTGATTCCTGATTGGTATTTGCATAACTTTGACATCACTAGTTCTCCTATGAAAAATTGTGTCGGCTCCCCAACATTCTTCCAATGTCCATGGAACTCTGGCCAAAGTTATAGGTTGGCGTATATATTTGATTTTCCTATAAACCTAGAACAAGAGCTCACTGAAGTCAATGATAGAATAAAGGGATTGTTCACGCGCTCACTGACTTTTCTGAACTTCACCTTTTCTTTTGAGAAGGACCTGTCTGAATTTTACTAGATATGACGTATTTCAATCCCCCAGATTCCACGGTTGCCTGCCGTGATCTATTTTCCTTCGAAACTGTCCTTCCAATTGGTCGATCATCCATTAACAGCACTACCAACGAATGAAAGAAGAATAGCAGGGATGGCATGTACCATCATACATGGGACTAAAGCAGAAGAACTCTGTGCTTGCGTAGTTCTCTTCCATCTCTCCTCTTGCTGGCTCTATATGTTCTTTTCTTCCCTTGATCCAGTAACTCTATTTTTGTACACAAGGTTGGCATTAGAAATAAACAGAACAACTTGAAACAATGTTCTATCTCTAGGGCTCTAGTCAAAAGCCTATGTTGATCTGAGTGTAGATACTTAAATAGCCATATCGACTGAGGAAATTAACTGCAGAAGTCTCAATAGATCACTGGTTGCCGAATAAGTTTTTTATGGGATGGAACATCCAGAAAATACTTACAGTATAGTCAAGGTGGTAAAAAGGATGATTCGCAAGGAAATTTCAGTGGCATTGCCAATTGAAGGTGTGGGAATAGTTGGAATGACTAACCCTATCCAGAAGGTAGTTCATGATTCAGAAAAAAAAGACAAAATCGAGTCTGATAAGACCGTGTGGAAGGGATATGTGTTTCTGAAGACTACAAAGTAGTGACAAGGCTAATGCGATTGAATCTGTTTTGAAGACAAGACGCATGATGCCATTGATCTACATAACGTGATAGAATTCACCTCACTGGTACCAATCTCAAGGACTCTACAAAGCTTTACAAACTTGCAAAATTAGGCGAATTTATGACAAACATGTACCAGAAGAAAATCGAGCAGGTTGGACAAAGTGAGTCCTCTGTTCCCAACTTCCACTATTCTTACAGCGAGCTAACTTCCTCTCAGAACTATTTTTCTCTGAACAGCAAGGAGTGGACACCGTTGCGCCAACAAGGTCAAGAAGCAAAAGAATGAAAAGAACTTCCATATAGTCCTCAGGTTCTGTCATCTTGCACCAATATTGGTGCTGATTTTGAGCATTTGGTCTTCTATACCACCTTTGCTCTTCATCTCATGAAAAAGAGATGCAGGCATAACTCATGAGTCATGATTACTATACTATAGAGTACAAGTATTGGTGCTGACTTCGAGATTTGGTCTACTATCTATCACCTTTGTTCTTCACTTCATGAAAAATTTGGCAGGCATAACAGATGGCCATACTACTAATCCTGATTGGTATACATACATTCAACAAAAATCTAGTGTATAATGTGTTGGTTCCACAATCAGGCTAATGTTCTAGGCTCTTCTTGCAATAATATGACTCTCCTACATTTCCCCAGCATTTTAAGCATCTCAACATATGTGGCTGTAGTCATGCAACTGTATCATTATGGTATTATATACATCCTATTGACAAGTGGAGTTTATTTGATCTGCTTTAAATCTAAGCAAGGAGTTGCAGTTCTTTTGACTTGTATTTCTGCTTGATCTGATCCTCCTTGGCCCTTGCCTCCCCCAGATATTCTCATCCTCTTTGCATCATCTTACATTATGCATACATCTTTCTCAATACCATTTTTCCGCTAATTTATTCACTTGACATCAGGACAAAATTTAGTGTAGTAGTACTATATTGGTGGATTGTCAGTTGAGAACTTGGATAAGATTAATCTTTGGCAGCAGTGGTGTCCACCGTCCAGTTTGAAGGTGGCGACATGATATTTTGTCCTACCAATAAAAAAACCTTTTTTTAGATGTACCAATAAAATACCTAATCCTCTAGTGCAATGTAATGCTCCTTGGCTTTATTGTTACAATGGATAAGAATCCCAAAAGCACTTGAAGCTGGCAAAGGTGTCGGCCTTCTAGAATATTCTAACTGAGCACTAGCCTTTGAAAGTTCAAACCGGTTTGCTTTTTTCTCTAGTGCCGTGGCATCACGTGTACTGGGTTGAGATCGTAGTTAACATATTGTAATGCGCGATTACGACTTAAATTATATAATTAGTGATGTGCTAATCGCAATCGCTTGTGCTCTTGACTCCTCTCATGTAGGTCTTTCTTACAAGTAGCTGGGTATCTAGGATGTGAGAAACTGTGAAAGCGTGTATGCCATAGTACATTGCAAGTGGATAGATCAGCTTAATATCTTGTTTTACTTTAGGAACCTCTTAGTATGAACCCTTCAATTTTACACAAGAAGGTTCTAGAAACCTCTTGCTTTCTGAGTGGTTTTCTTTAGTGGTTCATTGCAAAAGTGTTTTAGGGCCCAGGGGTATCTTGTTCCAAGTTTTGTTAGGCAGAGGGAGGTCTGTTATCTTCAGGACGCAAATCATTAAGCTTCCCTGAAGAAATATATTTTGAGATTCCAAAGCCTCCCTGAAGATTAAGATTACTACAAAAAAGAAGCTTCAGAAACACTCTCATCAACGTTTGCCATGTGAAGAATTAACGTCTTCCCTAGAAAACAAAAATGCAAAATGAATAATGGGGAAGTAAAGGGAGAGATAACTCAGATAAGGGAGATGGATCCATCCACCATGCAATGCAAACATGCGGAAAAAAGGGGGAAAAGTTACAGCATGGCGTTGAGATGAGTCACCGGTATCCGTCACAAGTGGCGCCCCGCGCGACAAGCGACACGCCGCGATGGCATTCCGGCTGTGAACTGAAAGCTACACGAGCATAATTAAAGCTCGGATCACGACAAGGATGACTAGTTCTTCAGTCAGTGCAGGCCTACGTGATAGGATGGTGTTGATGCGAGAGAAAGATCTCTGCTACGGAGGAGTAAAATATGGCAAGGTGAGCATCCGAGTCTGCTCAACTTGTGCCATTTGTGTTCATCGAGCTGTATTTTAAGCCTCAAGTCTTCGAATCGACTTCATTTTTTGTTGTCAAATTGGCGTCACAGCAGTTCAATATAGAGTAGAGTAGTGATTTTGGAATAAATGGGCGCATGGCTGTTATATTTGACAGAGGAAGCAAATCTATAGCTTAGCACGTTAAGTCGTTAATTGTCTCACTGACTTTCGCGCCCTAGAATGTCTGACACAACCAATCAAGTTTAATACTAATATGCAATTTACATCAAGCGGCACACATTACAGCTCGTTTAGCTAAAGTAGTACTGCTAAATGTTTTTTTACTACTCTAAATTTGCACCCTGTTCAACAAAAATGTTTTTTTACTTGTTTTGCACCGGTATTATTGTTCTCTGGCATCTTGCGAGTTAATTATCTACTTTATTTAGTCTAGTTGGTGAGTAGTAGACGGAGAGAGGGTGAGGGATAGATAAAGCCAACAGAATACCAGGCAAGGGGGGAGAGAGAGGCTTTGCAGAGGAGAGAAGCAAGGTGAGAACTGAGGAGGCAGTAAGGGAGGAGGTTTTCCGTAGAGGGGACATGCTCCCTCCTCATCTCACGGGTATCCTCTCTCCTCTCCTCTGACTTGCTTCTTCGTCGACTATAATCCGTGGTTTGTTTCTCCTCCGCTTTGTGACTCTGTTGCAACCCAAGCTGGTTGTTGCCATTGCTGACCGTATCTTGGACCGGCTGGTTTGTGGTGGTTTTCTTGGTGGATCTGGCTGATTTCTTGGTTGTTGAATTGGTTTTTAGTTGATAAGGTGCTGAGATTTGAAGATGCATTCTTGGGTGGAGGTGAGGTGGTTGCAACTGCGTGGTCTGTGTGCCAGGAGCCTAAGACATACCATGATGCTTGTTCTGTTGTTCACTTTGACAGTACAGCTATTTATTTCTAATTGACCACGATTGTGTGGGCCGTTTAATTCCTATGAATTCACTTGCGTTAGTTCTGTTTGTTTAGGTCTGTGGTAAGGGGGCAAGTGAGGGGAATTGGATAGTCTTGCAAGGCAGCAAGTCTGGAACTGTATTGGATCCGAGTAGAACCTAATCAGTTCAAACCTTTTTCGGCATTACTTATTTACACATAAATTTGCTTGGTGAAGAGGTAGTAGGATCCGGATGGCATGTCAGTTGTGAACTTATTTCAGGGGCCAGCTGTGAACTTCTGAATTAACATTGCTTTTTTTTTACAAATAAATTTACTTTCCACATGAGTAGTATGGATACTGGAAGTAGGGGAGAACTGCTGACCTTGTGTCACAGCGATTTGGAATGGCTAGTGCTGAACTGAATTTATTCAATGGATTTGTCTCATCACATAGTTGATAGCTTTCACATCTGACATGAACGATTGGAGTTTTTAAAGAGTGAACAAGTTTATGTGTAACAGCTCTGTGAACATTTTTAGTCATGTTCTGGCAAATACATGGATTAGGAGTTCAGGACAACGTTCAAAATGTCTAGATTGATCAGTTTTAGTGAATCTATCTACATAATGGATATATAAGGTTTTTCCAGTAACAGAATATGGAAAATAATAGTATTCATTAATCTTTCATTGTCCTTGATTGACGTTTCTGCTTACAAAAACTCAGATAGTAGAACTGAAAAGCAAGAGATGAGAAAGGCCATGAGATGAGGCAAAAGGAAAAGAGAAAACATGCATAATATCGTTCCATTCTAAGGCGCCATTTAGAACACGAGAATTTCCCCTTTTTGCATGATCTGAACTACTTGTTAAATTCTTACATTCTATGCCGTTTGATTCAGCTGTTAGCTTATACCTTCTTACTCGGTTTCTGTTAGCACGCTTCTCAAAACATAAAACGGTGTGTTTTTTGCAAAAACTTTCTGTATGAAAGTATCTCTAAAAAATCAAATAGATCCATTTTTCAAGTCTCTAATAGTTAATACTTAATTAATCATGACGTTTCTCGTTTTGTGTGTGGCTACACATAAGCTGATTCAAACACGTCTTATAGGCACAGTAATGATTGATAACACCTAACTTGATGTTTATTTTCTTGTATCTTTAGCTTCCATGCAACTAGATTTATAACACCTACTGCATTATTCTTGCAGAAAATGGCACGGTAATGATTCAGTTTGGCCATAAAATGCCTGACTACGAGTCATCAGCTACCCAATCAACTAGTGGATCTCCTCGTGAAGTGTCTGGAATGAGCGAAGGAAGCCTCAATGAGCAGAATGATCAATCTGGTCTGCACTAGACACACCACATACATTTTTTGTATCAGTAAACAATATTGCAATACTGCACCTCCAGGGTAAAAGGGGTGATAGAAAAGCTTGTTTGCATCTATACTACTGAAGTTAAATGACATTTCTTTTCTTCTTGTACTAATGCTAGGTAATCTCTATGGCTACACGAAGAGTGATGAAGGTAAGATGATGTCAGCTTTATCTCTGGGCAAATCAGAAACTGTGTATGCACATTCAGAACCTGACCGTAGTCAGCCCTTTGTAAGTGTCTTTATGTGGCACAAATCTCGCTAACTTAAAACTTCTTGATAGGCAAGCCTGTGAGTCACGCAAGATGCTTTACCTTTTCAGGCCATATCATATCCATATGCTGATTCGTTCTATGGTGGTGCTGTGGCGACTTATGGCTCACATGCTATTGTAAGTGGCCCAAGGTTTCCTTCATTAATTCCATTTACTTTCCTGTTCTGGTAGTTGTCTGCTATTCTTGACAATGTTGCTCATTTACCTTTTTGGTTCCAAACTTCCAACCAAAAGTTCTTGTGTGCGCGCCCATGTGCTTTAGGTATATTCATGGGTTATTAAGAATGGGATTTCGTTTTGATGGAATAATCTCTGACTGTTTTGACTAAACTCAGCAAAATTCCAATCAATTTTTTTACTGCACAAAGCAGCATGCTATTTTTGATCTGTTCCCATTTGTCATCCTCCTGATGAGAATAGTTTAATTTTCTTGCATATGCTAGGCCCAATATGTTTCTATTCAATATCACAAACTCATCCTCATCTCATGTCAATAATTCAAACAGATGCATCCCCAGATTGTTGGCATGATATCATCCTCTCGAGTCCCACTACCAATAGAACCAGCTACTGAAGAGCCTATTTATGTAAATGCAAAGCAATACCATGCAATTCTCCGAAGGAGACAGCTCCGTGCAAAGCTAGAGGCTGAAAACAAGCTGGTGAAAAATCGCAAGGTATTTTGTTGCTCTTTCTGACTGCAGTTTTATTAGGAGAAATTCTTGAGAGACTAGTCATTGGCCCTTTTTGCTTTGAATGCGTGAAAATTTCTTCTCCTGCCTTTCCTTTCCCTTATGAATTCTAGCTCATGGTTTTACTAACAGTAGCATAACGTTTATATCTGTGTTCAGCCGTACCTTCATGAATCCCGGCATCAACATGCAATGAAGAGAGCTCGGGGAACAGGGGGGAGATTCCTCAACACAAAGCAGCAGTCTGAAGCTTCCGGTGGTGGCACCCCAAGGTTCTCTGACCATGCTGGCATCGCTGCAAACGGCGTTGCATTCTCAAAGCACGAGCACAGCTTGTCGTCCAGTGATCTCCATCATCATCGTGCGAGAGAGGGCGCTTGAGGCAACAGCAGATCCTTGCCGTTGCTCTCATGGCAAATCATCCTTGGCTTATGTGTGGTGCCCAGCAAATTTGACTGAACTTGTGTGTAAACTGATGGATATGGGTGGGTTTTGTGCAATTGTAACTAGGGTGCTTGACTTCCATGTCTGTTGTTCCTCTGCCTCCTTTTCGTTTGGAGACGGTGCAGCTGCAGCTACTGGCAGTAATCTGATCATGGTAGACTTGTGACAGGAGGAAACTGGCATCCCTTTTCGTTTCCTGTCACCGTTCTGAATTGCCCGGTGTCGCTTCTGAGCTATGGTACTCGCTCCGTCCTACGTGACTCTATTTTTAGGACAAATTAGTGATGATGGTAAAAGACCTAAGTATCTCTTATTAATAAAAAAAATAGTATTGTGAAGGGGTAGTTAAGGAATACTGAAGAGATAAAACTTCTTGATTTACGGACGACCGTAGATAAGAAGGTAGAAATGAAGTCTTTTCGGAACGATGTTAGAGGGCTAAAAATGAAGTCATTTTGGGACGGATAGAGTATTTAAGTACCCAAGACTCGACAATAGCAGGAGTGAAGGCGAAATAGACAACGTAATAGATTGATTATCAGAGCGATGGTACATACTGGCACAGAACCAATTGTATCTGACTCAACCGACTTATAGAATCAATATCGAGAGTCGATAAGAAACGAAGTCTGACAAGGAAACAAGTAAAGAATAATAAATGACAACATCATATTCTAACACCCCCGTAGTCACAATGGCGGTTAAACGGATGTTGAGACTGGATTAAAACTCTGTCAAGATCGAAGTAGGCAATCTATTGGTGAAAATGTCGGTGAATCGTGAGGAGGTGGTGAAGTGAAGTACACGCGACACACTGATGTCCACACCCTCTTGGGTGCAATGAAGATCGATTTCAACGTGTTTGATATGTTGATGCTCGACCGGATTCATTTAAAGTAGACTGTGTTGACATTATTATAGTAGACAAGAGTAATCTTTTTTTTTAGGGTGATGAAGAAGTTGACAAAGCTAGCTTGTCTCTGTCATAGTGGTGACAACAGCTCGGTACTCTGCTTCATCACTGGAACAAGAGACGGTGTTCTGATACTTAGAGGACCAACACATGAGGTTGTCACAAGGAAGACGACATAAGCGAAATTGGATTTCCTAGTGTCTGGGCAACTAGCCCAATTAACATCAGAGTAAGCCACCAAATCTAAAGATGAAGAGCGCGGAATATGTAGACCATAGGGTGCAACAAGATGTCGCTCACGGGGATCAGTCCATCAAGCAATTCAGCAGATAACGAGCCATATAGCCACTCGAGCTCACGGGGATCAGTCCATCAAGCAATTCAGCAGATATCGAGCCATATAGCCACCCGAGGACGACGCAGTCCATCCGAATCCAATGCGCGTGGTTGGGTAGAATGCATTCGAGAGGACACGGTCGGTGAGCGCGTACTTTCCCAGGGCAACAAGGAATAGATCCGCCACTTGGTGCAGTTGGAAGCGGCGAGGTCGAGCACAGCGGGAACGAGCGCTTTGACGTTGATGACGGCAACGTACGGCCTGCCCGTGGAAGGCGGCGGCGGCCTCATCGTCGAGATCGACGCCGATCAATGCCTGTGGAACCGTTCGCCGCGCCTGAGGGCCGGCTGGTCGCTGTTGTAGATCGACGGGCCGCAGAGAAACCCGAGAGAAGAACTGATGGTAACTGAGGTGTAGGCCGGTGGCCAACCTGGGAAGCCGGCAGGGGTGCAGGTGCCGGCTGAAGAGGAGCCGGAATGGGCGCGGGTGAAGAGGGCCACAAGCTTGAAAGGGATCGACGCAATCGCCGTGTTGAGGATCGGCAGGGACGGCGAGGGCACACTCTTAGAGCTCGGCTGCATGAAGGGCGACGTGGTCGCTGCGGCCGACGTCGAGGAGAGAGCCATCGAGGAGCTGACGGCGGGACCCATCGAAGCGCCGCTAGCAGGAGACGGTGTGGATGACGAGGAGGTGTCGAGGGAGAGGAGCTTGGCGAGGATCTCCGGCAGGGCCTGGCGCACGACATGGGAGCCTTGGTCGCCGTGGAATCGGGCTATGGCGGCAGCCGAGTCGGCGTCGACCTCACTAAGAGAGGCGCCGAGAGTGGAGAAGGCAGAACGAACGGCCTCGGCGAAGGCGGTGGATGCGTCGTACGTCGACGAGTGCCGTGCTGCGGCGGACGTCGGCTCGGTCCACATGTTGCTGTTGCGGCCGGTGTAGATTAGAAGCGGAGGGAAAAGATTGATGAATCTGATATCACGAAGGCGAAATAGACGCAATTGATTATCGGAGCACTTTTCACAAATTCCTTGTTCTTCCCAGCTTGTCGAGCGTTTTTGCAATTTTGCCCCTGGGTCCACTCAGATAGATCGATCGATTCCCCCAATCGATCAAGAAATCGCGAACATCGCCGCCTGTGCCCCGACCTGAGAGCGAAGCGAGAGCGGCCCTCGACCTCGAAGCCGCGCCGTCCACCGCCACCACGGCACCACCTCGCCCCGGCGGCCCTCCACGGCTCAGCGCCCCCGTCGCCACCACCGCACCCCGCCGCCGCAGCCGCCCGAATCCAGTCCATGGCGACCCTGCTTCTGTAGGGTTTGAAAGGAGAGAGAGGGAGAGGGGGCGACGGCGGTTCAAGAGGAGATCATGGCGCGGGATTGTGGAGCAAGAACCTAGGTCAGTGGCCGTCCAGCTAATACAGTGTGTTGCTAAGAAGTTTGTAGGTTGCTAAGAATGTGTTTGGTATGAGTACAAAGTAGGATGGATTAGACAAATTCCTATTTTTTGGTTGGAATGGTTTCAGTTTTTGTTTGGTTGTAAGGATAAAATAAATCTTGTTTTTTGTTTGATTAGAGGGATAGAATGATACTAGGATAGGTCCATTCGGTTGGACTGTCTATCTCCACCCGGTCGGACCGGCGGTGTCTAAGATGACCAGACTGGTCTGGTCCAATACCGCCAGACAGTTTTAGTGAGAGTGGCGATCGGACTGTCTATCTCCACCCGGTTGGACCGGCGAGGTGGGTCGGCACGGTCCGACCGTTTTTCCCGAATTAGTCCATCCCGAATATCAACGAAATATTCCCTACTGGGTCTATCCTATCTCATCTAGTCCACAAACCAAATATTTTGTAGGTTGAGATGACCTACAAAATCCCTCAAACCAAACACACTCTAAAAAGTTTGTAGGCGGTGACCCAGTTAGCTGAAGTTTACTGAACCCAGACCACTAACTGCAGCTCACAGTCTAAAAAGTAAATAGTGCTCATTAACCAGTCAGCTATTTCAGCTATATAATTTAATTGGTGTTAGTAGTAAGAAGTACTCAGGTTTTCATATTTGATTTGTTAACCAGTTAGCTATTTCAGCTATATAACGTGTCAATCCCTTTGCATATGTAGGTGTTATTCATGTCTAGTACTTCCTGATAGACAGTGTTTCTTGTTGACGATCCACATGTGTCATTATCATTTTCAATTAGTATTTTTAAACCTGTTTTTGATCTCACACGTGACACTGCAATGTGAAAATACTGATTTTTTAAAGTAGATTCCGACTGTACTTAATGTTTGTCCTTTACTTTTATTTATAGCCATTGCATAGCAAACTTTTACAGGAAACTGTCTCCGAGACAATACAAAAGGCCATTTTTTTAAATTTTGTTAGTAAGATTAATTCTTGGAATATATACTGTCTGGCCTATTTTTGATCCTGTTATTATAACAGCTTCAATAACAAATTTTGCTAAATTGGTTACAATTAAACGTGTTCCATTGCATAGTCCATTGCTTTGGTCTAAGATCTCTTAATAGCATTATTGGGGCTCCTTTTAAGTATCAGTTTGTGTTGGGGGGGAATTATTAACATTGAAAGTGTTCAAAAATTCAACTGCGTAGAGTACATCTGCATTTTTTACTGTATCGTGTGATGGCGCATAGAATCTGAACTTAAATATTCCTTTTCTTTTCCTGGTAGCATGCTAAGTGTGTAAGAATTTATGCCACCCACTATATCGTTTATTTCAGTTAATATATCATTATATCTCTTTCTTCTAAGTATGATATGTCATTATACCTGTGATTCAATTCAGAATATACTGTATTTACTATTGCTGGGATTTTTTTCCTCATGCTACTCCCTCCGTTTACTGTTGTTCGAGTACTATTTGTTTATTAACAGATCGTATCAACAGAACAAAGTAGTAGCAGACAGAGTGACAGCGGTCAACACAAGTCAGCCACTGCCTCTTCACTCCAAGTGGCCCGGCCCCCAATTCGCTCCCCACCAACAACTCACATCAATGGGCATGGGCATGGTGGATTCAGATCGCGATCGGGGGCCGGTGATGAGGAAGACAACGGGCGTGGCCTCCAGCTCCAGCAGCGGCAGCCTATGCGGCCTCAGCCTCAATGTGGCCTTCCTGCTCTCCATGGTGGCCACCAACCTGCTCTCCCTCTACCACCTCTCAACCCGCGCATCGACCGCCCAGCCACTCCTCCTGCCGCAGCAGGGGCAGCCGGACGACCAGCTCCTCCGTCAGCTCACTGCCATCCGCGCCACCGTCTCCCATCTCAACCACCTCCGCTCCTCCACGCCCCCGCCTCCGCCTCCGCCCCCCGAGCTCCTCCTCTACTCCCGCCTCGGCCCCCTCGCCTCCGCATGCTCCGCCCACCCCGACCTCCTCCACCGCTTCATGTCCTACACACCCTTCGCCCGCTGCCCCGATGACACGCTCTCCCTCGCTGAGCCCCTCCTCCTCCGCGGCTGCCACCCGCTCCCCAGGCGCAGGTGCTTCTCCCCGACGCCGCCCGCTTCTTCCAAACAGCTGCCGGCCGACCCCTTCTCCCCGCTCCCGGACACGGCCGTCCGCTGGTCGCCTGGGGCCAAATGCAGTTCCTTTTCCTGCCTGCCGCCGTCGTTGGGGTTCGACGTGGCGCGCAGGGAGGCAGCGCGGTTCCTGCGGGCGGAGGGGCCCCTGGACCTGACGGTGGCGCAGCTGCTGCGGCTGGCATCGCTGAGCCGCGCCGGGCCGATCCGGCTCGGGCTGGACGTTGGCGGTGGGACGGGGACGCTGGCGGCGCGGCTGAAGCGGGCAGCGAACGCGACGGTGCTGACGACGACCATGGACCTCGGGGCGCCCTACTCGGAGGCGGCGGCTGCGCGCGGGGTGGTGCCGGTGCACGCGCCGCTGCAGCAGCGGTTCCCGGTGGGGGACGGGACGATGGACTTGGTGCGGGCGGGGCATGCCGTGAACCGGTGGATCCCGGAGGCGGCGCTGGAGTTCCTGTGGTACGACGCGGACCGGGTGCTGCGCCCCCGCGGGCTGCTCTGGGTGGACCACTTCTGGTGCCGGCGGGCAGACCTTGCCGCCGTGTATGCACCCATGCTGCAGCGCCTTGGCTACAAGACCGTCAAGTGGGCTGTCGGCGACAGGAGTACAGCGGCGGCAGCAGCAGCTGGAGGCAAACATGACGAGTTGTACCTCACTGCGCTGCTGCAGAAGCCCTGATTGCATCCTGAATCGATTGATTGATTGCTGTTTGAATCGAATGCATACTTTGCTTCGCTTGCTGCTCATTATAGTACTTAATTGTGTTCTACTACTACTCCCTTGTCTGTCTTTCAAAAAGAAAGAAGAAAAACTACTCCTTTGTCTACGTGCATCCAGGATATTTTCCAAGTTCCACGCCGCAGCCAGGGATGCTTCAGACGGAATATCTACCCATGTAGGTTCAGATTTATTTTCCTGTTTACAGCCAGTAGTCGCCCTTCTCCAAGATCAGTATCCATTTACTGAAGTCTATGACACTTCCATCATTTTCTGTTGGTTTATTGTAATCTGTAATACGCATATTCATATCTAATTCAAGTATTTTTACGAATTTCCATGTATTAAGATTTCATAATAGTAGCATTTATTATTTCAGCACGTGTTCCTCCTTCTGTAACTGGTAATGTTTGTCTTATGTCTCCTCTAATAACTACAACTTTTCCTCTACATGGTATATTTATGGCTTCTAGATTTTCTATTGACATAATGTCTCGTAGTGTACGATCCAATGTTTCAAAACAACATTTATTAGTCAATTAAGCTTCATCCTAGATTATTAAGGATATTGATTTCATCAGTTCAGCAAGCATAGTCCCTCTTTTAATATCACATAGTGATGTTTCATCAACATAAACTGGAATTTTAAAACGTGAATGCGCTGTTCTGCCACCAGGTAATAATAATGAAGCAACACCTGATGATGCAACTGTTACAGCGTTTTTTTTTTGCATAAGTACGTCTTTCCTGTACCACCATAGCCTGATATGAAGTAAAAGCTTGGTTTATTTGACACCACATATTGTACAATACATTCAAATGCATTATGTTGATCTACATTTAAAGTTTCCTGAAGATTTGTTTCTTTTTCATATTCTTGACTAATATTGTATGATAATTCCTCTTCCATAAAACAGTTTATATTTTCATATATATTTTTATGAGATCGTACAGGCAGGTCGTAATAGCCTATATAGCTTCCATTTCTTGATAGTATGTCTTTTAGCTCATCTAATAGTATATTTTTAATTTCAACTTCAGTAGGGTAGCAATTAGAATTTGTAATTGATTTATTAAGATGATGTTCAATATCGTCAACATAAGTTTCCAGTAGTTTCTGAAAAATGATTGTTCATTTTGTATGTTGCAGTATAGAAGCATCGTGACAAAGAGTTGCCTTAATTGGTGTGATGCAGCCCATGTAGCTGCTTCTTTAAAAGCACGTTTTCATCATCACTTAATAATCCACATGCTATACATGCTTCTTTGAAAATGTTGCATACTTTACCATTATATTCACGTAGTTTTTCAAAGCTAGTTGCACCTTTAACAATCATTAATAGCATTCTTAGATAATATCGTTCACCTTCAGTTGGATGGACAAAGTATAGGCGGCCTATTCTTTTACCATGTTTTCTTTTTTCCCATATACGTTTGATCGATTCCATGTCCATTCTTTTAGGAACTCACAGTATGTTAAGTTGTGTGCTTCTTCGTACTTTTGGTTCACTACAAACCATCCAGTAACCATTGTTTGTTGATATTTTGGATCTTCTAATAGTTTTTCAAGTTTATTATTTCCTTTAAAGACTGTAATTTTTCTTTAGTAGATGTACAGGCATCCTTTCAACAGCAGGTTTGTGCTCATGAATTTCATAGCCCATTACTCACCAATAAATTCCTTTTATCTCACTAATTTCTTCTGTATGGTTATCAGATTTTGTTTCTTCCCCGTTCTTTATCCTTTGAAATAGCATTTTGGCACCACCAGGTCCTTTTGTTACATACTTGCAAAAGTATTTGCATACATGTGTTTTGTTACAGAATCCTACGTTAATATGCGCTTGATATTTTTTTAGTAACTCAATGTTATATGGTACAACCCATCTATTATCATGTTTTATTCCATTTTTCAGTACATATATTCCATTGTATCTTCTTTTGTATACTGCAAACCTGTTGTCATCTATCGTTGTTTCCTCTTGGAAATCTTTAGGGTAACATTTTGAGCATTTTCCATTCTTCACGCATGAGCAGTGTGGATCATCTTCTCCACATGGAACATGTATCATATGTTCTATGACTAAAAGGTATTCTAATAAATGAGTGGCTGGGTTTGGATAGTGTTTATTCATGTTCTCTTCTCAAGGTCAAATTTGCCATCTTCTTTCTTAATATTTTACAGTGTTAAAGTAACATTTCTTTGGCCTCAGTTGTCACTCTTTGATGTTTGTTATTCACACCTGAGCAGTATTAAATATGGTCTGCCCATTGTGTGTTTTGTTAATTTCTTCTCATTTCCAGGTTTTTGACAACACTGCTCAGTAGGGCATACCATGGCCATAAAACGGTACAGCTTTTCTTACAATGAAATGTTTGAGTATGAGTGTTATGTATATTTTCTGTACTACTTCAGCTAAATGCTCCACCTATTTGTGATAGGATCCTCATGCTGTGTTGATTGGCCGCCTTCTAATTATTTCAGCATTTCAATACATAAATACAGTTGACAAGGTATAATAAGGTATAATAAGGTATGTATACGGAATAAAAATGGCAAAGTTTATTAATTTCAAGGTTCTCTCAGCAATTGTATGCTGTATTCTCAGCAATTGTATGCTGTCCATAATATTTCTGTCAAAAGATAAGAGTGCAGTTATTCTTAGTCAGCAACTGCATTCGTTACTGTTTTGCAAGTTTGACCTTTGACATTCCATTTATATTTCTTTGTTTCTGCAAGGGGTTCAGCTTTGTTTTTCTGAATCTATTTGCAATCTCACTTCTTGCAGAATTAAAGCATTTCATGTTTATACATTTTTTTCAGACTATGAATTATCCTTTATTAGCTCAAAATAAAAAAAAAACTCAAGGGCATACTTTAGTTTGCATGTCTGGGTAATAGATGTACTTGGAGCATGTATACCATAGACAGTGAGTCCCAACTTGGACTTCTTGCCATATTCCATAATTATACATTTTATGGTGAAGCTTATTGTTTTCAGAATATGGAGCATCTATACGTGTTTTTTACTCATAGATTGCATGCTACAAGAAAACAATAGTTACATCAACAGGAGATTGGCCTAATTAACATGGAATGCTTCAATGTGCACAGTTGACGGGCTGAACTACAGTTATCTCTTTCTTGTCAGGCTGAAAGGGGAAGGAAACTTGGATTGCCCCCGGAAGATCCAGCTGCTGCTAAACCAAGCGCACCACCTCCAGCTGAGAAGAAGGTACTTTTCATGTCAATTTGTATTTGAATTCCCTTTCCTAATTAGCAGTTGATCCAGATTTAGTCATTTAGATCATGTACTGCCAGTTTAAACAGCACCATGTTCTGTTTCGACCACCTGAATTGCCTGAGGACCAAACTCACTGAGATGAATGCAAGCAAAATTTTTATTTGTTTCTGAACTTCTCAGGAGACATACAGACCTTATGCCCCCATCAGTCATGTGAATACATATGCAGCTGTAAAGACTTGAGAAATTGTTTGTTGAAACAGTTGATCCAGATTTAGTCATTTAGATGTACCTTCTATACCAAGAATTTTTGTTCTTCCTGTAGTTTTAGACGTACCTTCTTTTGTGTATTTGTTTTATGCATAACCTTGCAGGTCTGGCGTTGGAATACATTTTTATGGAGTAAAGATTGCTACCTGATGTTAATAGATTACTGATTTCTAAGCTGTGGTATGATAGCTAGATGTTATCGGATTCTTTTGTTGTCTATTAGAGGGGTGTCATCTCAGTTTAACTCTGAGCTATCCTTTATATGATTAGGTGGTCTATTTGCTTTTGAACTGCCACTTACATGCATTACTGTGCATAACAATATGCCTTACTGCAAATTATTTTCTGATATCTAATTGAAGGTACGGGTAGTGTATTGCGAGGAGCACCTGAATGCCAAGGAGGGAGAGCAAGGAAAGCACCTGATATAAAGTGCACATTTATTTCCCTTTATTTTCCTGTCCTGCATGTAGATTCAAGATGATGGTGGCCTGATATTTTTGTGTTTATTATTTACACAATTCAATTATGGTCTCGATCTTAGGTCTCGATCTTAGGATTCAAGATGCTGGTGGTCTGTTCATTTTTTTGCCTTAGCTATCTTGTGTCTTCTAATATTCCCTTTTTGTAACCATATGTGTTTAATAATTGACTCGTTTCCTTCATTATTCACATCAACAGGCAAGGAGCTCTTTTCAGCAACTAATATCAGGGCTCAGCTACTGACATTCCACGGTATGCATTGCTTGTTGATAATTCTCAGAAGTAACAGGTAGCGTAAGTGCATAAGTCAAGTAGTTATGAACTGCGTCTGTAAATGCGTGCGTTTTGTCACTGTGACCCTAATTTGAGAATACTCTCCTAGATGGGAGCCCAACACCTCGTGTGAAAATTTGTGGATTTGGTTTTTGGTTACTCAAAAGTGCAAACTGTGGAACATTTTGCCATCTTCCTTCGGATTTATGTTTAGATAGGTTTCCCATTGAACCCTGAAATCATTAGCCTGAAAGGAAAAAAATCTCAGGGGTGTACTTTAGTTTACATGTCTAGGTAATAGATGTACTTGGAGCGTGTGTACCATAGACAGTGACTTGGACTTATTGCCATAGTCCATAATTATACATTTTGTGGTGAAGCTTATTGTTTTCAGAATGTGGATCATTTGTATGTGCTTTTTACTCATAGATTGCATGCTTAAAGAAAACAGTAGTTACATCAACATGACATTGGCCTAATTAACATGGAATGCTTCAACGTGCACGGGCTGAGCTACAGTGTATGCACTGGGGTTCAATGAGCCCGGTGACCTCCAACCTCAATGTGAAACTCTTTACTCTTAGGCCTTCTCTAGAATGCAGGATTGGAAATATGTAGAAATGGGGAAAATATAGGAATAGGATAGGTATATAGGTGTAAAATAGAGAATTCATAAACGCATAGCTGTGGTTATCTGGTACAGTACCATATTTAGTGTGATCATGCAAACTTTGCTGTGTTTGTCTAATCAGCGTGAGAGTGAATCCTTCTTGATGATTTGGCCATGGACTTGTTTTCCCTGCTTCCCTTGATTGAGTATATGATTGCCTATCGCATTGGTTGGACTACTCATAACATAGTAACCACGCTGGAGGGCCTTGGTGTGCCTTGCTTGCCAGTCCTCGAACCTTGGTCAGGTCACATAATTACTCATTGCTAATCCGTATGCCTTTTTTCAATGGACCTAGATACCTTACTACCATGAAGGATTCCTGTGACTAGATGTGAGTTCAGATAGCATCATCTTAATGCACACAACTTACTGAGAAGTTGAGAAAATACGCTTTTATTAAACCAAACAGATAGTGATTGAATTAATTGAAAGGTGTGCTAGAGGACACTTTAAAATTGCACTTTGGTTTCTTTTCATTAAGTTCAAACAAAAAGCAAAGAAATAGAATGAATGGGAATAAACACAAAACAATGTCAGTATTTTTTTGTCTGCCTAGTTTCTTTCGGCCGTGTATTATGCAATCGATTTGGCCCAGTGAAAAATATTAATGCAAGTTGTAACCTTACCCAAAAAAACGAATGTTCTTGATCATGATTTAAATTAATTGACGATATGATTTGCAAAATTTGTTTCCATTGTAATGCATGGTCACCAAACTAGTTTATCTATGATGTTAGCATCGATATCTCCATAGTAAGACATGTGCATGTGGTAATCCACGTTTCTGAAACTCAACGGAATATAAATAGGCGCTAATATGTCCAAATAATTCTCCAGATTTTATGTCTTCCAGTAGTACGTGCAATTTCATCCAAAAGACACGGTACTATGATATCTGCTCGATCTGTTGCACATTGGCCAGGTTCTAATGCTTTGGTTATATCTGGCCATTTTGGATTACATGTGAAAGTTATAAATATGTCAGGAGGTCCATATTCACGGGATATAGCTATTGAGTCATGAAAGTTTTTTATCATATAATGTTGTCCTCCAACATGACTTGATGGTAGGATAATTCTTTTTCCTATTTCATTTCCTTTCATATATCCTTTGCTAATTGCATCTGTGATATCTTGCATGTCATCTATTCGTAGTTTATCTTCATGTCTTGCTATATAAGTTAAGCGTTCTTCATCTATGCAAGCTCGTGCGCCAACTTTTATCTGTGATGATAATATGCCATAAAATAAATATGGATTGGCTGATTTTTTTTCTATAGTGAAACATGTATCTTAAGTAATCTTGCATTGTTATTTTGTTATTTTTATTTTTTTAGTAGTAGGTACATTCTTATAATATATTCTGAGTCGGTATCCTCTTTCTCCATATGGAAATAGTAATAGATTTGCCATCAATGCTGGATGTTTATTCCCATTCATTCTGTTGTTCCTCTGCCTCCTTGGCTTGGAGATGTGCAGCTGCAGCTGCTGACAGTAATCTGTACGGCGAGATTACTGTATTTAGTGAACTCTTTACTAGTTAGAGTTTATTAATATGTTAACATATAATAAATTAATAAATTTAGAATTATAAAAGATGATATAAATAACGAGTCTAAGTTAGACTCGCGAGCGGAGCCGAATCAGGGTTTTAATTGTTAAGATAAGAAGCCAAAATAAGCCGAGCCTTAACGCCCGCTCGTTAATCCACCCGTGAGTCGTCGCGCAGCTCGCGTGGCCGCACCATCCGTACGGCGCGGCCGGCAAAAGATGGCACGCACCGGTTTGCGTCTCGTTTCTGCGGGCAGCCCAAAACGGGGTAGCGTGGCACTGGCAGCGGCCAGCGGGCGACGCGAGACGTCTAGAAGTAGAAGGATCTCTCGTGATCGTCGCCGTGCACCAAAAGCTTGGATCAGGCACGCGATTGTGTCCGAATTCGGTCGACACGAGTACGCCAGGAATAAGCTACAGTACAGGAGTCAACCAAAAAAAAAAAAGAAATATTGTTTGGTGTTGCGAGGGTGCGCGTCAACCAACCATCGTATTGTCCGGTATTGAGCTCCTACGGCTACAGTGAAACAAGATGCTCAACTGTTCCGAGCCCATATGCTCAGATTGTGCCAGATCGGAGCGCTTTCTGCAAAGAGACTGAAACCAACCGCTCGTCGTTACGTGTCCTCGTAGGAACCAAAAAAACACTCGGTAGTGTTCGGTAGGGCTAGTAGAACTGCTAAACGATAGGATTTTTATAAAAAAAATTTTATATAAAACTATTTTAAAAAATTAAATAGATCTATATTTTAAGTTTTTAATAATTAGTACTTAATTAATCACATGCTAATAATATTTCTTATTTTACATACAATTTATAAGCCGCACGTAAAAGCTATTACAAACACAAAGGCTCCCAGCTCCATCCGGTTCATGAACCATATGATTGATTTGGTATGGGCGTGAGTTTCCATACTTCCATTCTAACGAGGCTCTCGCGCACCATGAAAACCCCAAATCATTCTTTTTATATAGCTACCTGGCTATTTGATTTTCTCTTTAAATTATTTTATACTTCAACAGTCTCTCCACATCACACACTCTAAATGCCGGTCCACAAATGTCAGTGCCTCTCATGTTCTCTCTCTACGTGGATTCCACAAATGCCGGTCCCTTGCTTCGTCTTCACTCCCTTCTCCGCCCTCCCCTCCACCCCGTCGGGCCAACCACAGGCGCAGCGCACCGGGCGGCCACCGCCGCGGTTCCCTAGTCGCGGCGGGCAGCCTTCCCACATCCGCCGCCGCGCGGTGACGCTGTAGCCGTAGCCGACACCTGCTAAGCTCTCCATATCCGTTCTCTGGGAGGGGGGGGGGGGGCACTCCAGGCAGGCGCGCAACGAGGGCTAGCGTAGGCGACGGCGACGAGGGCTTAAACGGCGCGATGGCAGGTACGGCTCGCCTCCCTGCTTTGTCCTCTCGCGTGCGTTGATCTGGTTGCTTCTACTAGTAGGGCCCATGGTTGCAGCGATTTTGACAAGTGAATTTGGCTGACCAACTTTGGCCAACTATGGCACTTATTTGGCCAGCCGGATGGCTTGGCCATCTAGTTGAATAATTTGTTGGATGCTCAAATTTTCTAGGAATTGCCAAATTTTAGCTTGGAGAGTCATTTGATCATGTTGTTGGAGTTGCTCTTTAAGCATCTTTCACGGACGCTCTAAATTTAACCATCCATATCTCCATATAGAGGGTCATCTAAAAAGACTCTCCATCTATATCTCTTTCTACCCCAACAGACACCTCAAATTACACCCTCCATATTCCACTCTCATATATTTTATTAATATCTTTCAACTACCACTATGGCTGTGTCACACCTCGATCTGGCACCACCGTACAACGGCACCAAATAGAGCGTGCCGCAAGAAAACAGCGTGAACTGCCTTCTCGCGGAACCGCGATACCGATACCAGTCCCAAGACACAGCGCTACTATCTACGGAAATCAGACATGCATCATTACAGTGCCTTAAATAAATAAATAATTAAATAGACATATAATTTAACTTAAGCTGTAGCTTCGGAGCAAGCCAGAGACAGCAACAAACAGCACAGAGGCAGCGGCAGCAGCGGAACAGCGGACTAAGTCCCAACACACAGGTAACGGCTGGGAATCAGGATGAAACCCTAGTCTTCACGTCACTGCAACTCTGTCGCACCTGAAAATCGCTTAATTAAAAATTATCATGGGTAAATGGAAATAGAAGAACACACTAGAAACAATTTTGTTTGTAAAAGTATTTGAATAAAATTTTGAAATTTTCAATGTTAAAAATCCCAAGTTTAATTTTTTTAAAATAAATGCTTGGATGCTTTTATATTCCTGGGGTTTTATCAGAATATTTTAAGTGTTTGAGCATTTACAATAATAAATTCTTCATGTTTCGTGGTGGTTTTTGCCTTTGGTAAATTTTTCATGATTTAATAAACCCTCTGAAATTTTCTCAAAATTTTTGGAGCTCTAGAATTAATTTTAATAGGATAAAGATCATTTCAGTAATTAAGTAAATATATTAATAAAACCCTTTCCTTTTCCCTTGTTCGGGTCGTTTCTGCTTCAGCCTTTTTATGTCCCTCCGTTCACCTCGAACTTTTGTTCCCTTCCTCTTTAGGGATTTGGTGTCGCTTTCGAAACCCTAAAATACCCTATATTGCCTCGACTTTTAGAAACTCTTCACCTTTGAAACTCCTTTTGATGATGAACCCCAAATCTCGGGAAATATTTCGAGATTTTGCCCTGTTTCAGTCCCCATAAATTATTCGCACCAATCTCTTTATTTCTAGAATAATTACAATATTTTGAATATTTCATTCTTCCAGTTCCCGAGAAATATTCTTTTTTTTTCGGATCCCCAACATATCTATATATTTTGGAAGTTCAAATATTCCCCGAATATTCCAATTTCTCGACCTCTGTAAAAATAACCTCCAATTTTATCGGATTCGCGAATTATTCCGAGATTCGGTTTCTCCAAATATTCCTTGATAAAATACCCTCTGTTTCCCGAACCCCTCAGGGTATATTTTGTTTCCTAATTTCCTCTAAGTATTCTCCGATTCTCAAATATATATATATATCCTGATACTCAGAATATTCTAAATCCCAACATTTCAATATTCCTAAAATTCCGAACACCTTTCCTAATTTCCAATATTCCTAATTATCCTTTAAATCCTAAAATTTAAATTCCAAATTTAGAGAATTTTCGGCAAACCTCCTCTATTTCTTTCTTTTTCTTTCTCTCTTCTCTCTTTTACCTTCCTTTTTCCTTTTTCTTTTTCTCCTTTATTCCCTCTCCTGTTCATCTTCTTCCCCAGGCTTCCTCTCTCTCGGCTGGAGCTCGGCCCAACCGAGCCTGCTCCCGCGCCTCCCCGAGGCCCTCGACCCGCTGGACGCCGCGCGGCCTGCCGCCCACCCGACCCGGCCTGCCACTGCCGCGCTCCACCCCGGCCCGGCCTGTCGCCGCTGCCGCAACCCGACCCGGTGCCGCCGCGGGAGCAACGCCGCCGCCTGGCCCCTGCTGCGCCCTATATATAGCACGCCCTAAGCCGCGCCGCCCTATGCCCTAGCCGCCGCGCCCTGCCTGCGCGCCGCCGCCATCCTTTGCGCCGCGCCGTCGCCTCGCTTCGCCTGCAGCGCCGCCGCCGCTCCTGCTGTTGCCCCAGCGCCGCCGCCGTCGCCGTCTCGGCCATCCTTCGGTGAGCACCTAGCCGAGCCCGCTCGACGACTTCATCTTCTCCCTTGCCGGCGCCATCAACTTTGCTCCGACGGCCGCACGTTGCCCCGCCGTTCCGTTCCTGTACAGGGCGCCGTCCCCTTGTCCATCGCCCTTGTCGCCTCTATGTGCTGCAGTTTGCCGCCGAACGTGATCCCGGCCGTTGCCGTCCTCAGCGCGTTGCCGTCCTCCGCCACCTGGCACCATCGTCTGTCGCTGCCCGTCGTCCCCGTCGGCCTTGTTTTGTCGCGGCCGCACGCGTGCCACGCCGTCGCCATGGCCGGGGCACTGCTCACCTCTCTCCCCGGTGACACAGACACGTGGGCTCGTGCATGGTGACCCGATCAACAGAGGCCATCCAATCTACAGATCCAATCCAGATTGTTCGATCGCCATAAACTCTCCTGGGCCAAAGCACAGCCGTTGGATTCCTAAGGTCATATTGGGGTCATCAGTTTTCTTTAATCCAGAGTTATGCCATGTTAGTCCTAAATTCATCGTGGATGCTACCTCACTACCATCTCATCGTCACCTCATCACCTCATCCTGTATCTCTAGTCCTTGGACCTAGTCCCGGTGAACCTAGTCTATGACAGTGGATCCCACCTATCAGCTCCTATAAGAATACCTATTTTAATCTAAAAAGGATCTAGTCCCGATGAACCTAGTCTATGACAGTGGACCTTACCTATCAGCTCCCATGAGAATACCTATTTTAATCCAAAAATCTAGAGAATATTCTAGGGAATAGTCTGTTCCAATTCTTTTCAGATTATCTCTGAATTTAATCTCTCGGAAACCATAACTTTTCTATCTGAACTCCAATTCGACCCGTTCTTCTTTCGAAATTCATCTAAAATCATGCTCTACCTGTTTATGTATTTTTATATACTGTTTATTTGAAGTTTTTAGGGTTTTTCCATTGTTTTGTGTGTAGACGCGTATAATCGCCGTTTCGGAAGATCGTGGAGTCTGCGGAAGAGTTCAGAAGAGCAATTAAAGACGTTTCTGTCGCAAGGCAAATCACACGACAGCATGTTGATTTCATTTGCGAAATTTATTTTGTTTTAACGTTATTACATGCAAGTTTTGGAATGCCATTACGGGTATTTATTTATTATCCTATTTTCCTTGATTATAGCTATTTTGTGATTGCTGCTTTTACCTTGCTACCCTGGGTAATTAATATTGACTAGCTGGATATTAAATTAATTATCTAGCTAGATTATTTAGGTTCTGCTTAGCCAGGCGTAGAAACTGTAGCGTCATTTTATGTGGGTAACTAATGACTTATTTACGGTTAAATAATGGTTAATGGCTATGTTTCTCACGACAGTTGGTCGTGGCTGGGTAATTAATTGTGTCAACTAAAATGTGACTGATTGGTGGGTTGTGAGCACTAGGATTGTGAATGTTGCTAGCGATGCTCATGACAGTTAAGGACTAGTTCGTGGACTACTTGTTACGAAGCATTTATCGTACTAACTATAAGCCAGAATGAGCAACGGCTGGACTTGTAGTGTAGCATGTCCTAGCAGGAGGCACCACGGTGTGTTTAGTTGATAGGTGGTAATGTCAATAAATTCACAATAGCAGTGCCAATAAGACCAAATGTTTGGGAGCCAAGAGTTTCTCTAGCCTAGAGGTTGGGCCACCTCTACTGGGGACTCCAGTGCTCTTTCTGTTGGGTATGTTATGCGAAGGGTCTTGTTATAATCTCTATTCGGCTACTTTCGGGTATCGCGACGCATGGCTGACATGATGTCGAGATTGTGTTTTGTGGGTAAATTGGTATATCTCTGGCCAGAGTAAAACTATTCGAATAGCCGTGCCCGCGGTCAATGGACGGGCCTGGCAATGTTTTCTGTGATTAGTCCCACACTATTTAATGATTAATGATGATGGAAGTTTGATAGCTCCAGTTAGGAGAGTTATGGTTTGAGCCATAACTGCGTTGGAGCGCTGTTCAGTGGTTGACTTAATATTGATTAATGATTAAAATATTAAACTATACTAGTTTTCAAAGCTTTTAAATGCAAATGTTTTAAATGCTGTTTTATGCAAATAAGCCATATTATGCCTTCCCTTTGGTATCTTGTTGCATTACATTGCATTTCTTAGTGTGGCTTATTGAGTACGGTTCGTAGTACTCAATCTTGCAATATTATCATCAGAGTGAAGATTTGCGAGGAGGAGAAGTTTAGTATTTGGCTTATACCCTAGTCGTTCCACTGTTGTTTTCTTCTGTGTGAGGACTAAGTGCTTTTTCTGTAAGTATTCATCGTTATTTCGTTTTGGTTATGTTTATCAATTGTCGATTTGTGTAACTTGGTTGATTCCTGGACGAGGATTTGTTGCACAAATTAGCTTTGGAAATTCTGGCGAATTTCTGGGCATGACAAACTCCAGCTGCAGCTCCCGGCGGAGAACTATATATATAGAGCAAGGGCAGCAAGTCAGGAAAACTTAGGTGGTTGTTGCAGGCTTCAAAGAGAGGCTGGATATTTTGTAATTCCTTTTTTTAAAATCTTTTAAATCTGCTAATGTGTGCTTCTCAACTATTAGGGCGAGGTGAGTCTCGCTCAATTGGAGTGAAAGATGCATCAATCTTTATTTCTCCGGTTTTCACAATTTCAAGAATTCACATCAATCGGCTTCCCGAGCCAAAACATTTTCTCTGGACTTTCCGAGTCCTGCTGTCCACGACAGCCAAGCCATTTCATCGGACCTCCAGCGTCCTAGATGGCACTTCCTTCCAAAGTTCACAAACCACTCACACATTTTGCAAATAGGGTAAAAATAAAACTACGCTAAGGGATCATCTCACATCCACCCATGACCGTGGACACGACTGTTCAAACAGTTTATACCTTTGCAGAGGGGGTACACTTTACCCACACGATGCGACTTACTCTAGTCACCAACTCACACGCATTGGGTACGATTTGGTGACGTAGAGGTTTTCGCGACAAGGCATTTCCTGAACCATTCCAGGTTACCCCATGCCAATTAGAGGGGTCCTCGAGACCAAAAATAGGGTAGGTCCGAGACCATGCTGTGCCAGGAACCCAGGAGGCACCCCCAACGCCTTCCCGCACGATCTACGGTCTAATAGCATGCAAGGCATTCCTGAGAGGCTAGTTACTCTGCTAGGGGCTTTCCAATTCACCCATGTGGTTGTACTGTCATATGCTCGGATAAAATTCCGAAGGACTCGGTCCTTAAAGCGACCACACAGGCATCACACACACCGAACTAGCCTTGTGTCGCGAATCTCCATTTTTGAAACTCATTTTGCTTTCACAAGACGCCGACCCAGATGTCGGGTTGTCCAAACGTTTCGTAAAACCATATTTTACCCAAAAAGTTTCTCAATTTTTAAGTTTGAAGGGCGACCGTCAGTACACGAGCACGAGTGCACGAATACCGAGACGCAGCCACGGTGGTTATAAGGGAACAGGGTATATCAATCATCAAGGGAGGATTTAGATGTAGCAAGTTTAGGAAGGTCTGTCGATCTGACTTACAGACGGGACCCACAGATCAGTGCACGCCTATCGTGCAAGTTTCGCAATCAAAATAGTTTAAATTTCAATTATAGGTTCGATTGATCAAATGTGACTTGCCTTGCTCTAGGTCTTCACGAGTCTTCGAGAAATCGCCGTGAAATCTGCTCCGAAACGAAATTCCGACAACCGGTTACTATGCGCTAACACACAAAATCTACACAAAGTCTTAGAATTAGACCCTATTTAGTGCTACTAGTAGTGCCATTAGATAGATCTCAATTTTAGAAAATTACTGGAGTTGGAACGGAGTCAATCGGAGTTACGGATCGAAAGTTATGAATTTCCGAAGATTAAATGGATTTTTGGAATTAATAGAATTAGTTTATTTGGAATTATGGAGGGGAATGTTCCCTGGAATATCGAGGCAGTCACTGACAAGTGGGGCCCTTGACAGGGCTGGCCCACAGGGCAGAGGGGACAGAGGGAGTGAGCTGGGATTGGTAGTCAATGACAAGCAGGGTCCACTGACATGGAGGCCCCCATGTCAGTGAGAGGAGAGGGGTAGTGGTGGTGTATGGAGAGTGGGGCCCTGGTGACAAGGGCCCGAATGGCAGGGAGTCAATGGTTCACGGGTTTGGCTCACGGTAGACCGAGGCGAGGGCCCACGGGTCAGTGAGACGTGGTGTCCACGGACCGAGTTCAGCGTGGGCAGGCCCACGTGTTGGTGGGAGCGATAAGGAGATGGGGCTCGGCTCGGGCAAGGCGAGGCCGAACACGGAGCTGGGGATCAACGGCCGACGGCGCGCGAGGACGATCTGGAGAATGGCGGCGCACCGGAGCAAGCGGCGGGCAACGGCGGGGAGAGGAGGCCAGAGCGAAGAGTTTGAACGGCTTGGATCCACGGGAGATCATGCTAGGCGGCCGGCATCGAGTTGCCGAGGCGGCGGGAAGAGAGAGGAAGGGAACCCATGGCGACGGCCATGGCGGAAGAGAATGAGAGGGGGGAGGGCGACAGAAGGGAAAAAAACAAGAGGGTGAAGCATGGCGGCGTGATGTGCTTCGGATTGGCCTCGCGCAGGCCCTGGTGAGGCACGGGAGGTGGGCACAGGGAGCGGGGCGCTCGGCAGGGTGAGGACCGAGGACAGAGCGACGACGGGGGTTCATCTCGAAGAACAACGGACATAAACCAAGCGTAATTGCATTCCAGAGCATCTATGGACCGTAGGGACAGCGGTGGATGGGAGCTCACCGATGAGGAGTTAGTGTCGACGATGGCTGTTCGGAGTATAAACGGGAATGCTGGGGCGGCCAGGAGTCGTGGCAGAGGGAGTCGGAGCTCCGAGTCGTGGGAAGGATGACCGCTGAGGAGCCGTGCTGAGGCACTCAGCTCGAGGGTCGGTGCGTTATGCAGTGCAGGTTGGCAGTGCCGTGGCGAAGAGGACGTAGATGGCGCGGCCGGAGTTGAGGACCCAACGTTCCATTGCTTGAGGCCTGAGGCGTGAGGGAAAAAGGGGCCTCGGAGGGGGAAGCATCTGGGTTTTTATAGGCGAGGAGGGATGGCGGCCACTAGGTTGGTCGGGGGGGGGGGGGGAGGGGGATCTCCAATCATGGAAGGGAGAGGGAAAATGGCGCCATGGTGTGGGATCCTCATGCGGTAGAATTTTGGGCCGACGGTGGGGATGCGCAGGCGGGCGATGGCGGTGTATCGGACGGCCATTTTCGAAGTGTGAACGTGGGCTCGCGAGACCGTGGTGGGGGCGACAATGACGCGGCGGCGCGGGCTCACTTTTGACCGGTCGGTCTCGTGTGGGAGAGGACGGAAAGAAGAGGAAGGAGGACGGCACAGGAGCTGCAAGGGCGTCCAAGACTTGTCTTGGCGCGAGTGCGACGGGGACGCCATGATGTCGTTGGCCAATGCGACGGAATGGCCTTGGCATTGGACCGAACAGGTGAAAGGCATGAACGGAGGAGAGAGAACGGGACAGGGATGAACGGGGGTAGATGAAGCACTGTTGAGGGAGGATCGAACGGCTGGACTCGGGTGTGGATACGCGGCGTGATGCAACGGTGGCTCGGCCCTCCGCGCGGGCGAGCGGGTGAGTAAAGGGATCGGACAACGGCATGGTGCCCTCACGACACGTGGCATCCATCCAGAGCGTGCGGGCGGGGTGTGCGCCGTTAGGGACATCGTGCGGCTGGTGCGGCGTGGCGGGGATACGTGGCAGAGATCTAGTAGCGCAAGGCTGTCCGTGCGGCGCGCATAGGGGTGACCGGGCGGCAGATGAGGATCGACGGCGCGGAGAGGGGTCCGTGGCACGTGGCGAGAATCCAACGGCTTGGAGTGGCTTCCGCGCGAGAGGGTGAGAGGCTGGTCGGAATAGGGGAATTTTGGCCCAAGAAGCACAGTAGCCTCTATATTTTTCTCTGGGTATTTTGGGAGGAGGTTTGGGGGGTTTTCAAAGGGGATTTGATTTCAAAAATTTATATTTGACACTGGGAAATCCAAGGAATACCGGGGGGGGGGGGGGGGGGGGAGGGGGGGAAGGGGTGGAACCCAATGAAAAAATTGATGAGTTTGTATTTTGGACTTTTTGGATTTATATGGAGGGAATCACAATGGGAGGATTATTCAAGGAATTTTAGAGGATCGGAGGTGAAGGATCGATACTTGTATATCTGCATGTGTATATATGTATGTATGCACATTTATATACACACACACACACACATATATATATATATATATATATATATATATATATATTGGTAGGAAGAGCCTTTTGAATCGAGGTTTGATGCCCAAGCTATATTATTGAACTCGGGGTTTCATTTGGGGATTCAAGGGAGGTAGAGAAGTCAAAGGGATTTTAGGAGGGCAGCCAAAGCGATATCTTAGGGTTCCGACTCGGAACTTCGGAACGGATATCGAAGCAAGGGTTTCTGAGGGAGAAGATCGGGAAACTCGTTGTTAGGGTTTTAGAAGTGGAGTTCGATAACGGCGATTCGAATTTAAAGATTATTTTAAGAACAGGGGTTTGAGAGGAGGGATTTCGAGATAAGGACAGAAATACAAATCGAGATCCAGACACGACTTACAACACAATACACAAAGATTAAAATTTTTACTGGTAGATTTTAGTAAAAATATTGTTTACCGTCTCGCGAAAAGCGGAGCGTTATAGGCTATAATAACAAATTTTAATCGATGAATAGCTAAAAATGCTTTGGTGAAAAGAAATGCAAAACACAACGATGCATACTTCGGTGATGGTTGATAAAATTAATTGCATGCACAGTATACATCCGGGCAATTTATCTTATGTTGAATCGACCAGACCGTGAAAGCAAAGGAAAAAAAAGGTTAAAAAGAGGAAAGCAGGCGTCGCCTCGGCTGGAGCAGAGGGGCCGCGCGGAGAGGCGGTGTCGCTCGGCTGGAGCGCTGTGGACGGAACCATAGCGGTGGGGCGGCGTAGCTTCGGCGGCGCAGCACGGGCGAGGAGGCACGGGCGGAGAGGACTGACTAGCTCCATTGCAAGATGGTCGATGGCAGCTCCCCTGTCGCTAGATGCAGCTCCTCCTCGACGCGGCGGCGCGGCGTTGGCCGAGAGGCCTCTCACTTCCAGATCCGCCCTGAGCTCCTCCTCTTCACCCACTTCTGCTAGATCCGGCTTCGTCCTGAGCCACAGAGCACCGGCCCCCTCTGTCCTCGCGTCCTCAAGCGTGCTCAGCCGGTCGGCGCGGACAACAGTGGGGAGCGCGGAATCCAGATGGTGGCGCGAACGAACAGGCGCGACCGACGGTTGAAGGATGGCGTCAGGAGAGAGACGCCAGATTTGGCTTGCCTCTATCATGTGGTGACTGTTCCTTAAGATCTCGATAATACGAAGTAATAGGCTGGTTATTAGTTTATTTTTATAATTATATAGTAGGGTTTATTTATTTTTTAATCTCTTTTTTAACCTTAAAGAAAAAACTAATGAGTCACGAGTCACACACTAAACATAGTAATTTTATTAAAAGATTTTTCTATTTTTATTAAATCTTATAGAAAAAGATAGAATTTCTTTTTTAGGGATTTTAGAGAAAATAAAGCTCTTATTATTTTTTTATTCTATTACTGAACAGAACGAGAAGACAAGTTAGAAGGAGGACGCGCTATTTTGGCACGCGGGATGGCGACGATATTGGAGCCTGAATTTTGTCTTTGTTACGCTATTTCTCGGATGGAGAGTAGAATGGTGTTACTGTTAGAGATACCCTAAGGTAAAAACACATACGGTAAAAACACATACGGTGACTCGCATCAAATACATCGCCTTGGATCGCACATAGATATTGAGACGGATCCGACGCAGTACCGACCGCTGGTGAAGTGGTGACGCACCTAATCGTTTTTTTCGCGTGCCTCGGCTGTAATTAAGCGACTTGGTCGTTTATTCTGCACTGTTTTTCCTTTGGAGAACTGGACGCAGTCACGCAGGTGGCTCCCCTACGCCGACGACACATATCCCCCATCGCACACCGGATTAGTAATTCCCCGCCGTGCCGAGCCCTGATTGTGTCGCGTCAACCACTGAGCCATCTATCAAGTCCTCGTCATAGTCGTTCCCTCCAGAAAACGCTGCAGCCTCGGCTACTCGGCGGCCGCCTCCTATCCTGTTCCCGGTCTTATCTCCACCTGGCGGTTGGCGCCTTGGCGGACACCACGAAGTTATAAATAAAGCCCCGAGCCCAAGCAAATACCTCTCACAGTTCGCCGAAAACGATACGCTACGCGACGCGGCGCGCGGCCACTCGATCACCTCGCTCTCGCCACCACCGCACAGGGTTTCCGCGCCGAGGCAGCAGGCGGAAACCAACCAAACCCGCCAGTCCAACACACACACACCCCACCGCACCGCGCGAGGTAAAGAAAACCCACGCGCTGAAGCGCCCACCACCAGCAGCAGTCGTCCACCACCACGGCTAGCAGCACCGCACCGTGGCGTCCACTCCTCCATCTGGCTAGACCGTATCTCTCCTGCGCGCGCGCTCTGACACTGCTTGCGCGGTCTCCGGCCTCCTGGATCTGGTTGGCGAGTAGCTGCTGGTGATTTGGGGGTGGCGATGCTGCAGCTGCTGATGGCGCTGGCCTTCTCGGCGGCGCCGCTGACGCTGTACGTGCCGCCGGTGCGGAGCCTCAGCCTCTTCGTCGAGGCGATCGAGGCCGTCTGCCGCGACTGCGCGCCCTACTCCCAGGGCGCCATCTTCCGGTTCCGCCTCGGCCTCTCCCGCATCCTCTCCGGCCTCGCGCGCGCCCTCCGCTAGGCGGCCGGCCGGTCAACTCAAGCAAACCACGGTGACACTTCTCTTCTTCCTATAGATCGACACATGTCTGCTACAAACGCACGTCATCCCAGCTTGTGCGATTGTGAAGCCCTCCTTGTTCTTGTCTCTTGCATCTTACTTCCCTTAATTTGCCCCCTTCGTAGTTTTTGCCTAGTTTCTTTTCCCTTTTTTTTTGGTTGGGGATTGGATGTAGCATGTAGAGAGGGGAATAATCAAGCTTAGTGAACTGTCCAAAGGGGATCGAGATTTTGTGAGAAAATTAGTGTGTTTGTGTGGGAGTGTGTGAGATAGTCCCCAAGAATTGAATGTTCTGTGTATAATTGGGAAAGTTTGTGTTCTCGATCAGAAGTTGTAGCCGAGAACTGAGATGAATAGTAGCCTTTGACTCTTGTTCTGATGAATTTTCCATTTGCTCCATTTCAGTATGTGCAATCTTCCTCGCAGAAAAAAAAAACACGTGCAATCTGAAGAGGAAATAGTAGTATCAAGAACTCCTGCAATTTTTCCCCAAACTAACTACTCCTAGGAAACAATGGGCAGTGGAAACGAAAAGCAAGAACCAAACAGCCCTCCTGACGGATTGGCCACGGCATTAGGTTTGGTTTGACGTGTTGGCGAGGCCGTATTCTCTAATGCAAACGATGGGGACTTTTCGCCGACGGGCGCGGTGATTCAATAGCAGTTTCTGTAGCCATTTGGCAGCGCTGGCCTGGCCGCTGCGCACGTTTCAGCGCGCGTGTCGAGAGGTCCCATTGGTTTCTCGTCCTGCGTACTCCCGGCGTGCCAATTTGCCACCGATGATAACCCCAAACGGTGCCACGAGGATTGATTTGGCCTCTTTGGATGAATAGACTGTCGGGATTTTTTACTGCATCTGGATAACCAAGAGGGGACAGCTTCCGATTTGCTTGGTATTTTACATGTAAAATAACTGATGAAGTAGTGGCAACAACAAGGTTTCTATGCACCCAATCATTATACTATTTGATGGATGAAGGTGAAATATGTACTAAGCTTCTAGATGGACTCGTCAACTAATCATTATACTATTCGATCTCAACAGCAGCCAGATGCCGGCGTGTACTAGCTGTTGCTTTGAGTAATAGTCGCTGCAGCGTTTTCATTTTTCAACAGCATGGCCTCATTGGCACCGTTGACTCGTACTGGAATTCAGGTGATGAGGCTCTGCACTTATGGCAGAAGCAAGGACGGCGAAAACCAAAATGGTTGTGATATCAAACCAGAAGCTGCATGCTCACTCGCTCCGAACTCCCAGAATCTCGAATTGCCATTTTCGCACGAAAATCCGTAAGATATTAGCTCTTATTGAGTTTAATTAAGAGCAGAGTCTGAGCATAATCGAGGCACCTCAGCTAATGTCTGAACCAGCGACCAGTACTTGTCATTTTTGGTAGCGACAGATATCATGTCGCAGTTGCTTCCATGGCTGGTGAACAATACTGATCGTCCAACAAACTTCCTGATAAACCATCCCGATTTAGCATAGAACCGAGACGAGGAAGTGATCAACACACGATCGGCATGGTAGAAATTCTACCATCGAATCACTTCACCAACATTACCAACAGCATTTACAACGTAAAATTGGTAGAAGCATTATTATATCTATTATATCCCGTGACATACTACAACGGGACAGAGCTTAACTGACGACAGGATCTAGACGCTTCGGCTCATCAGTGGAAGTAGACCCTTCGTGTGATTTCCTGCTAGATCGGCAGTGTACCGCTGAAAATTTATGTAAGGTTAATTCTTGCATGGACCATATTCATCCACCCTTTTTATCCAGAGAACTCTCTTCTAAAACGCAAGCTCCCCAACGCATGCCATCCTTTGAAGAACCTCCTGGAGTTCTTAATGTTTCAGTTTCCGGAACACCACGATTCTTGCATTCTGCAGGGTTGACGTGTAAGTTTTAAGGATCACGGATGTAGTCAAGACTTACGAGAAGGCTGCAGGAGTCTGGTGATATCATGCAACCTCGACTGGCTCCTGTTGTGATTGCACGATATGTTCCAAGTTCATAATCTTTACTGGCTTCCCCAGTCTGGACTTATCCTCCGTTCTAGCAATTTCTAAAGCCCTTGCAGAGACTGGAAAACTCAACTCGTCCCAAGAATCCATAATTATGCCTGACCCAAGGCAAAAGCTGTGATGATAGAAGGCCGCAAACTGACCAGCTGCTAAACCCTGATCATCTTGAGACAGATGCACCACCATAATAACTCCATTTTCTGATGTTTCCTCTTGTGTTACGGTGCAATCATGAAATTCAGGACTATGACGTACCTGCAATAATTCATATTAGTATGTGCATCAAGTAATTGATATAGGCACATATGACTGGTCTTAATGAATGCACATTGCAAAGCCACAGCTGATAAAAAATGTTAAGGAAAATAAATACAGTAATACACACATCTTAGAAAAGAAGCTTGCTGAATATTTGGCATTGGTTTGAAGCTGCAGAGGTTTCCCATTTTCCTCAAGTTCAAGAATAAGGATTACTGGTCAGGGTAGAGAAAATCTGTTCCAGGATGGCTTAGCTAAAACTCAGGCAGAATCAAAAGGATTTATAAGCCACTCATCTACCCCAGCACCAAAACTAGTTCATAGATAAAGTTGCCAGCATGGACATGCTATCTTAACCAATCCAACTAGGAGACAATTTGGCCATATTCGATGAAAAATAACATTGGAACTGCTTGTAACTAAAAAGAAGTCCTGGGCCACACTAGTAAACCACCTCTATCTGATGCCTGGATGCTAAATCCAAGAAAAGCGAACATGCTTGTAGCATGGTGGTAAATGCCTTCTAGTGGAAGCTACCAACCATGGTTCAGAGCCTAGTCTTGCACCAAAAAGGTCACTCACTGGTTTCCCCAAAAACATGGGTTAAGAATCGACCTATCGAGGGCGGGCCCTCGTGTATGGGGCAGAGGCCTCAAAGCACGGATTAAGGACCGATCCATAGGGGGTGGGGCTCACCGTGTAGGGGGGACAGGCTTTCTTGACCTTTCTCGGCCCCGGTTTCAGGTGCTTCTTCTTAATTATAATACCTCGGTGGAGGTCTTTCCCCTTGGGGCTGCGTTCTTTTTTAAAATCCAAGAAAAGGCATGCAATATGTTTGATACTAAAAAGCTGATAGGGCTCAGATTAGCACATCGGACTCCCATCTTTCAAAAGCACCACGATAACTGGTTGTGTTGAGAAATGAGATGTTCAAACAATAACCAGAAAGAAAAGGCTAAAGGGTATAACTGTATGCTACACTACCACATAGGCTAGTGCGTAACTCTGGTACCTTGCATTTAAGTTGCTCATTTTTTTTGGGTCCAGAATTGCTAAACCAGTTCAGCGATCCAACACGAAATGTACGCCTTCTCTTATCCAGTGAATAGTAATTTCTTGAGACAAAAACCACATTGTTTTGAACATCTTTCTCAACCACATACCTGAAAAATATAATAGATGCAATTTGACGGATGGTAGATAAATAGATGTGTGCTAATGAGGAAAGCGATTATTTCAAATGCAAATATAGAGCAAAACAATAGTATTCATTGGATATTGTGGTAAACAAATACTTAGTTAATGACAGAGGTTGACGACAGAGGTTGGTATTTGCAAAGAGATAGCCCTTACCAGGGTCCTCCAGGAAGGCGCAATCCTTGTCGCTGACCAATTGTATAAAACCAAAACCCACGGTGTGTCCCTAGGTAGTCTCCAGTTTCAGCTTCCAACAATACTCCCTCCATCTCTCCTATATGTCTTTCAACAAACTCACTAAATTTGACCTAGAAAGTTAAGAGTTTTCATAGCTACAATGAGATGACTCAAGGAAACATAATTGACTATAATTTAAATTAACAACGGTAAAGCAAATACCTTTCCAAGAAAACATATCCCCTGGGAATCCTTTCTATCTTGGTTAGGCAGGTCCATCCGAGCAGCCAGCCTGCGCACTTCCTCCTGCAAATTACTGGTTCAATTTAGAAAAGCCACTTGCAGCATCTGACCAAAATTAAATATCCTTTGTTGATAAATCATCCAACCTTTGTTATACATCCCAGTGGAAAAAGAAGCCTTCTAAGCTGGGTCTGAGATAGATGTGAAAGGAAATAAGTTTGATCCTTGACCTGAAAAAACAAGGAGAGACAATAAGGCGATTTCTTCTGAACAATGTTGTTAAATGAACTATCTGGTTTTGCTTCTTCTTGTCCATAATTTCCTCATAGGACAGCATAAAAGTAGTATCAATTTTTTTTTAAAAAAAGGCAAACCCAGCTATTTAGTGTGAACTACAAATACCTTGTCTTTTGAAAGTTGGAGCAGTGATGGCCCTTCGATATCGTCAAGTGATGGATGAACTACATGTGCATAATGTCCAGAAGCTATATAATCAAATCCCATATTTTCAATAGCTTCTAAGAAAGCCCCTGCAACAAAAGAATAAGAACAGGACATAAATTGAAAAAAGAGCACTTCAATTTACAGTCAGATTTCCATAGTGGAAGTGTACGAGCCATTAAAGTACAATGTTCATACCAAACTTTATTCTTGTGTTGCAAAGAACATCCGGATTGGGAGTACGGCCGCTTCGGTACTCATTAATTATGTGAGAGACCTAGATAATATTCACAGTTTTCTTTTTCAGAATGATTAATGTGACCACTACATTGTACAAGGTGACGAAAATACTCAAACGAGGCTTACCACATGGTTCCAATACTCATCAGATAAATGGACTACCTCCAACGGTACATCAATCTACAAAACCAACCATTGGACCACTGAGTTCATGTCGAGAAAACTAGTCTATATATGATGCACATCAACTATTAACAAAACACCATGCTTCAGCTGAGATTTGAACGATGATACCTTGTCACATACGGCTTGTGCGTACTTCAAATCGTCGTCCCACGGGCATTCGGACCAAAAGTTCCGGAAATCTTCCTACAGATTAATAAGCACTCAGCTATGCAATAGATCATTTAAATCAGCGTTGGCAGAGAATAAAATGAGGGATGCGCATGTACCTGGAACCAGATTTTGAGGTAGAAGGCGGTACAGCGGTGGCCGGCGGCGTGGAGGAGGCGAAGCGCGACACTGCTGTCCACCCCGCCGCTCACCAGCACCGCCACCCGCAGCGGCGCTCTCCCAGCCGCCGCACACCGCAGAAGGCGATCGTCCCCCACGTCCACATCCCCGAAGTCCCTAGCGCTGGAGCTGGACGGGGAGGCCGCGGGAGGCGCGGAGGACGAGATGGCGCGAAACGGCCGCGGCGGCAGGCGGGAGTGTAGCAGAGGTCTAGGGTTCAGGAGGAGCGAGCCCCGGGCGAGGAGAGGCCGGAGAGCGGGGACGGTGGAGACCGCGCGCAGCATCAGTGGCGGCTCCGGCCTCCGGCAATCTCTCGGCTTCGCCGCCGCGCTTCTTCCTCTCTTCTGGATTGGGTTGTGTTCTTCTCAACTCCATCAGAGTGCAGACTTTGGGGCCCCAGCAAAATGCGTCTTCAAAGGTGTTCGGTGCTTTACAGAAATACGTCTTCAGAGGTCGTTGGCGCCTTTCAGGATATCAGCAAAACAGAGGATTATTTTTTTTCCAGCACACCACCATTTACACGTGCAATCCGCATACTTAAACAAACAGCAGCGCCCCACTGCCTCTCAGTACCTAAAATCCTCGAGCCATGTCGCTCTCCACTGTCAACCACGCCGCCGCTGCCGCCGCGGGGTCGGGGTCGGGGAAATCCATTTCCCCGGCTTCCCCGGCGGCGCCATCGGTGCGCCTGCCTAGGAGATGGCCTCCTGCCGCTGCCGCGGTGTCCGCGGCGGCTCTGGAGGCGGACCCCGCTTCGGACAGGTTCTCGGCGCTGAGCCAGGTCTCCGGCGTGCTGGGGTCGCAGTGGGGTGACGAGGGGAAGGGAAAGCTCGTCGACGTGCTCGCCCCACGCTTCGACATCGTCGCGCGGTGCCAGGTGACGAGATGCGAATACGATTCCTTTTTTTGCGGACGACTGTTGCTCTAATCCATGCCTGATGGCTTATTTGCTGGCACCTGCATGTTCGTCGGAAGGGATCCTTGGAATTAAGGTTGTTTTGTCGGATTTATGCTTGATCCGGATGGTAGACTCATCTGTATGTAGAAATTCTCGGATGGTAGAATCATCTGTTCCTAGAAATTCAGTTTGTTCATGTTTCAATTTTTGTGGTTGCTATGGTTTAGGAATCACCCACCAAGAACCTGGGTTTATCCTGAAATGTGTACAGAAGAATAATTTTGCAATCTCTAAATCTGCTGTTTTAGTCTTGTGGATGGTGATATTTTACATTTCCTAGAAGGTGGCTGGAGCTTTGTGGTGATGGTAGCAAAAAAAGGCCTAGATGTTTGATTATGACAGAAAAAATGAACTGTTAGAACATGCATCCTTTTGGATCCGGTAGGATTTAACTATTGGTGATAATTTCCCTTTCATATAGGTGTCAAACGAAATGAGTTATTTCAACCTCTGGTCATAAATCATGCATGTATACACTGGAGCAAATGTTAACATTCTTCCTTGCTGTAGCTTCTGAATCTAGCAGCAAAGCATGCAATCATTTCATTGCATAAGAAGTGCATGTGCGATGATACTATGTGCGACATTATAGCTTCTGTTGGATAAAGTATTTGAGCTGCTTAACTCAGTCAAGGGATAAACTCTATTTTACATCTAAAGTCTAAACCTCTTGAATAGTTTAATTTGCTGGATTTCTTGTTCTTTTTCAGTGTACGGGCTAGTGGTCTATCTCTTTTAGATAACTGAAGCTGATATTACATCGCCAACCTCAGCACAATAGATGCACACGACCAAAGATCTGAAAGTAATAGTGGTCTATTACTTGTAGTGATGTCAGTTTGTTGATAACGAAAAGCTGCTGTTAGGCTTATGGTTTCCCTGGGAGGCCATATAGTCTGTGCCATTTGTATACTAGTCTAAAGTATAGTAGCCTTATCTTAGTTTCTACTTTGTTATTATCAGGGTGGAGCAAATGCTGGGCACACCATTTACAATTCTGCAGGAAAGAAATTTGCTCTTCATCTTGTTCCATCTGGTATTCTCCATGAAGGAACACTATGTGTTGTTGGCAATGGGGCGGTGATCCATGTTCCAGGGTTTTTTAATGAAATTGATGGTCTTGAATCCAATGGGGTCAGTTGTGATGGAAGAATATTGGTCTCTGATCGGGCACATTTACTCTTTGATCTGCATCAAGCTGTAGATGGACTTAGGGAAGCTGAGCTTGCTGATTCCTTTATAGGGACGACTAAGAGAGGCATTGGACCATGTTATTCCAGCAAGGTCACTCGAAATGGACTGCGAGTCTGTGATCTAAGGCACATGGACACCTTTGGGGATAAGCTTGATGTCTTATTCAAAGATGCTGCTTCAAGGTTTGAAGGCTTCAAGTACAGCAAAAGCATGCTCAAGGAAGAGGTTGAGAGGTACAAAAGATTTGCAGAGCGCTTGGAGCCTTTCATTGCTGATACTGTTCATGTGTTGAATGAATCTATCCAACAGAAGAAGAAAATTCTGGTTGAAGGTGGTCAAGCAACTATGTTGGATATTGATTTTGGAACTTACCCATTTGTGACTTCTTCTAGCCCTTCAGCTGGTGGGATATGCACTGGCCTTGGGATTGCTCCAAGGTGCATTGGCGACCTGATTGGAGTGGTAAGGATAAAACTATTATAACTGGGACCTCCTCTTTCTATCATATAGCGCTTAGTCATTCCAATATTTCACATGCAGGTAAAAGCTTATACAACAAGGGTTGGCTCTGGGCCTTTTCCAACTGAACTGTTTGGAGAGGAAGGTGATCTCCTCAGGAATTCAGGAATGGAATTTGGGACGACAACAGGCCGCCCAAGGCGTTGTGGCTGGCTTGACATTGTTGCACTAAAATACTGCTGTGAGATAAATGGGTTTTCATCTCTTAATCTGACCAAACTTGATGTCCTTTCTGGATTATCAGAAATTAAGCTGGGTGTTTTATATAAGAAACCTGGCGGGCAGAAGCTACAATCCTTCCCAGGTGATCTTGATACCCTGGAACAAGTACAGGTTAGCTTTGGAATGCCATTGTTTTATTTACTGAGTGTTAAACAGTAAGGTCTTTGGATATGGTAACTATTTCTTGCTGAGTTTTTCGGGTGTTTGCCTTGTTGTAAGATGCAATATGATAGTTGCCATGAATATCTGGGCTTCTGGTCCTGTCTGTTAAACACTTAAACTTGTTGTATTTCCAGTTCTATGGTAGGGTATTTGCATCCCATACATTGAATTTTATCTTTCATCTCATACGCTGAATCTTATGTTTCAGGTCACATACGAGGTGCTGCCTGGGTGGCAAAGTGACATTTCGTCTGTCCGGAGTTACAGTGAACTTCCCCAGGGTACCCAACGCTATGTGGAGAGGATAGAAGAGCTTGTTGGTGTTCCAGTTCACTACATTGGTGTTGGACCTGGGAGAGATGCTCTAATATACAAGTAAAAGCAATTTCATTTGGTCATCAATTGAACAAATTCAGCCCTGACTTGGCCTTGAGCAACGCTCATTAGTATTTTAGTTATTTGGGTTGGTAGCTGAATACATGGGAAAAGCTGCTGACTGGTAATGTGATACAATTGCCCTGCAATAATTCTAAGAATCTCCAAGATATCAGCATAATGATGCAATAGTTTGGGTTACTTTATAGCATTTTTCTTTTGACTCCCAACTGTTTGGTGCTATAATCCTCTATATTCTGCACTAATCATGGAAAATTTCTTGCTGAAGCCTGATATAAATATCGATAGCATCCTTTACTAACAATTTGCGTTGATTCCGTCTGCACAAGAATTATTTTAGGCCCTTGCATTTCATGATTTGTGATATGGTAGCTTGTGTGTTCGCAACTCACGCTGTACGATAATTTTTCCCTCTTTTTGGTAGTTTTGCGTAATACCTACAGTGTGTTCGATTTGCGGCTATTTGCATTGCCTGAGCATTTTATCGTGTAGAAGACGTGAACAATACAGAAGCCAAGAACATTACAGGTTCATGAAATGCATGCAGAATTGCTGACTCATTACCCATATTTTTTTTTCTAAAACCAAAAACTCATTACCCATCAGAATATCATATCATCAGACTACAAGGACTTGAAGCTAAAGCTTTTGCATCACTGAAATGCCCCATCTGCATGCAGATAGGACAGAAATTTGCTCAAAGCTTGTGCATGGACTAAATTTTCAAATGTCCCATATAGGGATGGGCATGCACCCGCCAAACTGTTCGACCTCATGCAGATCGTCCATCTGGAACCCGCCATTGACGCCCAGCGCGCCGCCGTGGCCTCCTGCAACGTCGCTCATGTCGGCAGCCAGCGCGTCCCAGTCGAACTCGCCGTTGCCGCCGAACCCAAACGCGTCTGCCAGCTCGCCGTCGCCCCCGTGGACGCCGCCGTTCTTGCCTGTCGCGCCGTCGTCGTCGGCCTTGAGCACGCCTATCTGCTGCAAGAACTCCTTGAGGTCGAGCTGGGGCTTGTCGGCGCCGAACCCAACCACGGCCGCGTCGTCGCACGGCGCGTTCTCCATCGCCGCCGTGGCCATCGCCTGCTCCAGCGCTTGGAAGCACGACATGGGCGGCGGCAGAGCCGAGCCGACGCTGTTGGTGACGGTGGAGCAGGGAGACGAGGTGGGGAGAGGCGGCGGCAGGTGGTTGCGCGCGGGAGTACGCGGCGGCTTGGTCGGCGACGTCGACGATGAGTTCTTCAGCTCCTGCAGCCTCTGGTGTATGACGTGGACGTTGTGCTGCGCGTTGAGGTTGAGGAGGCCGTAGGCGGGGACGGCCGCGGCGGCGGCGCCCCCCCTGGCGGAAGAGGCCGGGAGCCACCTGAGCCGCTGGTGCGCGGCGGCGGCGGAGGCGGCGCGGAGGTGGGGCAGGTTGAGGAAGGCGTCGGGCCCGTAGAGCCTCCGCGCCGCCTCGTCGTAGGCGAGCGCCGCCTCCTCGGCGGTGGCGAAGGAGCCGAGCCAGAGGCGCGTCCGCTTGTTGGGCTCGCGGATCTCCGCCACCCACTTCCGCCCACGTCCGCTGCGCACGCGCGGTACTCGCACGGCCGCGTTCTGCGGCCCGCCCTTCCCCTCGTCGGCCCCTTCTTCCACGCCCGCTTCCTCCCGTAGCTCTCCATGCGATGATCACCTGCTCGACGTATCAAGAATTCACCGAAGCGCCGCGCGGGATGTGGCGCGCGTGAGATCACAGGGAAACGCACGTAATCTCACCTGGTTTCGCACGCAAGTCGCTAGGCGGCCGGTGTTTTGCCTGGATTTTCTTTGAACTCGTTGTGATCGCGGCGGGTGGCTTTTGAAGTGGGAGCGCGAGGGGTGGAGTGAAGTGGGAGTGAGGGGAGTGTGAGGAGGAGACGGAAGGGGGCGCGGGATAAGTAGCGCGCCGGGGTGTGAGTGTGGCCGATGGGGTTGGCACGGCGTGGGGTGTTAAATGTCGTCACGGCCGGGCCGGAAGGGGATGCATGGTGTGGTGGTGGTGTTGTGTTGGCACGGTGGTGTCGCGTTTTCTGCGGACCTGACCTGTGAGCGGGCATGTGACCGTTAGGGCATCTCTAGGATGCGCCGTCTGCAATGCATTGTTGCAAACGAATTTCCTGGGTTAATGTGGTTAATGAGGTGATCAAGGTGACGTTTCGGTTTCTGACTACTCCCTCAATTTTTGTTAACATGTTTTCTAAAACGTAGAATAGTGTAATTTTTTGTAAAACTTTTTATATAAAAGTGTCTAAAAAAATCAAATAGATTTATTTTTCAAGTTTTTAATAGTTAATATTTAATTAATCGTATGCTAATAATGTTTTTTTTTTGTGCGTGGCTTATAAGCAGACCGTTTAAGTAATTCAAATCCCCTACTACTAGTGCTAATCTTTGGAAGTGAAACAAACCCCTTGCAGAAATTGAACAATGAATTGTGTGTTGTACTGATGTGGCTTAACCGCTTAATCGAACAGTTAGTTGTACTAATGATAGATTGCTTTCCTACTTTGCTACTTGATAACAGGTTTGCATTTGTAGGAATATATTATCATTTTGGGCACCATCGATCGATCTGTGCATTCGTACATGCACCGAGAACGTACGTACGGATAGCATGGTGTGCATGTCGATGCTCCATGTACATGCACAGTCTACCATATTATCATGGTATGAATGCGAGGTATAAAGATCCACCTCACAGCATTTTTGGCTCTCACGAGCGCGTCTCTTCACATGCTTCTCGTCCACGTCGGACAGGCTGCATGTGTCCATGTTTCCATGCACGCATGATTCTCGGCTCTTTAGCCTTCCTGCCTCCTGCAATCTGAGCTTATCGGTCTCCTTGTCTGACTCCCTGACCAACGTAGGGCAACTCAGGATAGAGTGCCACTAAAAAAATTCTATGGAAAAAGTATGCTTCACCTGATCATGTAGCAAGGAACTCCACGCACTGCTGAATTCACTTCTCAACTAACACTGCCAAATGCACAAAATATATATCATATATGTTCTTTCTACGTGTGCATGGATGTTATCCTTTTTTCAGTACACCATATTGAATCAATCAATGCAGAATCCAAAGCATTTCACAGTTGTTGGTTTTCCTCAGTAAAGACGAAAAACTGTATATTGGATTCTCAGTTAAAAAAAGAATGTACCCTATACATCAATTTCGAATCAAGAAAGCAAGGTGCTACTGCTAGTATCCTTTCAGAAAATGGCCTGGGGTCAATCTGACAAAAGTCTGGAAGAAATGAACTATTACCAAAGGTAACGTTTATAGCTTCCGGAATGTAACAGAATCTAGGACACTTGCTAAGAGTCTAGGACTACATATATGTCTATCTTTACAATTGCAGTGTCTGCTGGACACTTCAAGAAGCTTTCGAGCAGATGTCCGGCAACCCGGTTTCCTTCCTTTGGAGGACACCTTGCCGCCAAGGGTCATTGTATAATTTGTAATGCAACACCTGCGAAAGCATCCTTACTCAGCAAATAGGAAATATCAACAGAACCACAATTCTAAGGTGAAGGCAAAAGGCGAGACACATGAGCAAGTATTTACTATATAGTACAGTATATCGTTAATGCTTTGCTATTGCAAGTGTAAATATGGTTTCAACTCTACCACATAGCAGATGCTAACTATGTTAAGTTCCTAAATACAAATCAATCTGGCAAGCCTTTCCAGTAATTACCTGTATGAAAGTAGCGAAGACATCATCAACGTCGTCTAGTTTTGAGACCTCAACAGACCACGGTGCCTCTTCAGAGAACAATCTTTTCTGCCTCTGAGCCTCTAGCAATATAGAGTCACGGTAAAAGAACCTCTGCCATATCTGGCGCACATTTCTCAACATGAACTCTATTTGTGTTTCATTTATCCCCTGGCGAGATGGAGGAAATTGTAAGTATGTGTCAAAGGTTATGACCGAACGGGAAGGAAAGTTAAGGCAAACACATACTCGAAGTATTCTAATGAGGTTCAGGATGTCATCTTCTTGTATGCGAACTGCAAAACTGTTGTAATTAAGCACATTCTCATAGGGAAGAAATATTCCATCCTACAATTTGAGCCAAGATAGAAGATAATCATCAGTAGTAGGTCACATGATTCTGAGAGATACACATTATAACCTCCCTTGATCTGCAATAAAAGAAATGGAGAAAATGATATTGTGGCACCTGAATTATTACAGGAATACATCCTTGAAGCATGCTATCCTCCATGCGCCCACTCCAGCCATCCCCAGGCAAGACACCACAGAAAACAGAGCTTGCTAGTTCCTCATAATACTTGTCAGATCGCAAATAGGTAACTGTAACATTGGCTGTGTGCTGCCTTCCAAGCTTCCCCTGCTTATCTGGTGTGGAACCGAATTCAGCTGCAAGCTTTTGCCGAATCCCCATGCTATAGCTGTATTATGCAGTAGAAAAGATTGAGATACAATTTGGCCATATATTTTTGTATGAACATATGAAGAGATGCATACGTGTCTTCAGGGCGGCCATCCTTATAGGCTGGTCCTAGATTACCATTGAAATAGAATAGTGTTGTACGGTTGTTCCTTGGCCTGCAAAAAATATATTTTACTGCTCTAATATTAGTTCAAAGATGCTCAAAAGTACTCAAATACCTTGCCCATAGTTTTAACCAGATGGCTGCTGGGTTAGGGTCCTTCCATGCTGGAAGCACAAGATCCTTTCTTGGATCAAAACAGGGATGGTTGCCTCTTCTATCAGTAGGAATATAATTCCAGTTGTCAGCCCAATAAGCAGTCGTTGAATTCTTATGTTTTGTGTTAGTGTTTCCCCAGTGGACAAGCATCATGCTGTTCCAGATCTCTTTAGGAGCATAGCAGGCACCTTCATCCCACGAGAAGAACTGCTCTTTCGTATGTTGAAAATTATTAATTAATAGTCATGCAAGAATGATTCAAGAATCATCATAATATTCATTACATATAAACACAATACCCACCCAGATATGATCTTTCTTCCAGAAGTGCGGTTCCAGTAAGGATACTGCTGGGCTATGTGATCATAAGCCATTCTGTAGTACTCCAGAGTATGGTAGCTCCGGAGGCGCAGGTCCCTCTAAAATCAACACTCAAATTACTGAAGGAGAACAAAAGCAATTCGAGCACAACAAATGGATGATATTGTTACCGGCATCTGCAGATGCAGGGCATCATCAGATCTAGTTATTAGACACGAGTCAAGAACTGGAACATAGAAATAATCAGCTTCATCACCGTTCACTGTGCGGTGAGGGCTAGCAAGGAGGCTCTCATAGAGTGCTATCTACATGGAAAAATAATTACTATTGAGCATGATTTACATTTACTGTTAACATGGAATAACGAACATTTATCATAATAACTGCCACTCTGATAGTAATTAGCTTAGCAAACCTGAGCACCATACAGTTGCTGGGTCCATATGGTTCTGTTCTTGTCATCATATATTCTGTTCACACACTGAAACTTGAAATGCCGTCCCTACAATAGAACACATCATTTAATCTCAAAACAGAAGTACAGCTTTGAGAATTAAGGAATTAAACTTACTACATGTACTTACTTCGAGAAGATGACTGTCAAATTCAGCTGGCAAATCATAGACATAAATAAGTGGTCTTTTTTTCTTAGCAACAACCTTAACATCGATGGAGCTAGAGCTTATGTTTTCCAAGTCTGGTAAATTCATTTGTGGTTGGAGCCAAGAGGGAAAGCCATATGCAAGTGAATACATCGATGGGATGCTGCAATCAATCCCAAAATATCCACTGTCACACTGAAAGAAATTTTTATTCAATTAGATTATAACTGAAGAAGGTGGCAAACACAAATCAGTCAGTCAACACATTTTCATGACTTTATCTGATCAGCTTGCTTGAGAGATACCTGACAGAAACCACCATGGCAATGCCCATGCCCTGAGCACTGGTTAATACAGCTGCATTCAACACGTGTCTCACAGAATCGCCCCCAAAGTCCGTCATATTTGCAATCACATTCTTCTTTAAACTTCACCTTGGAAGAATAAGCATCCTCAGGATCAACATTGCACCATCCTGGCTTACTCTTGTTTGTCGTGAACACATCCGGATCAGGTGTTTTCCAGTCAATAAGCTTTGGGTCATCAGGTTTTGCAGGTAAGCTAAAAAGATGAACTAGAGAAGTTAAATGATACTGATTACTGAAGTATAAATAATATTCTTACGTTGTTTTAAAGCAAAAGGAAATGATCAATATCAACATCAATGATACTCTTACATTGTTTTAAAGCCACAAGCTTCAGCAACAGGGCGATCTGGGTATTTTGTTCCTGGTCCACAAAAGCACATTGCCCTTGTTGTGTCACACTGGGCTGGACATATGGAAACTATCCACCGTCCCACAGGCCATTCTTGGGAACTTGGGAAGTTGCATTCCAACTTCTGAACCTCCTCACATCGTTTTCCTGTATATGATAACCTTTTGTAGAGATTAGCAACACAGTGATCAATTTAAAATGTTACTCCCTCCGTTTACATATTATAAGACGTTTTGACTTTTTAAAAAGTCAAACCTCTTTAAATTTGACCAAATATATAGCAAAACGTAGCAACTTTTACAACACCAAACTAGTTTCACTAAATCCAAAATTAAATATATTTTGATAGTATATTTATTTTGTGTTAAAAATGTTGCTACATTTCTCTATAAATTTGGTCAAACTTAAACAAGTTTGATTTTTAAAAAGGGTTAATTTGATCCATGCCATTACAAATTTGCCGTATTGGAAAAATGCCATTACTATTCGTCATACCGGCTCAGTGCCACTGGTATTTTATAAAATTCGAACCGTGCCATTCTGTACATCCTTGGACCATTTTTTTCACTGTATTTTTGTATGGACCAAAATGCCCCTAGCCATTCTTCTTCCCCAACACCATTCTCTCCTCCCCTGCTTCTCTCTCAAACCAGATTCTGATCTGGTCCCTTCCCTCCTCTCCCCTGTTCCTTGCAAGATTCTCCCTTTCTTGGCATGCTCCAAGATTTTTCTTCTTTCCTCTGCCGCCGGCAAGATCGGTTCAGTTCAGCCACCACCTGCTGTTCTTTCCATTTGCAATCTTGCCACCTGCTTGTTTTTTAAGTTTCTCGAATGTTCTTTGCAGCTAGGTGATCGCACGTAGGGGAAGCAGAGTCGGGTGCTTGTGTGCGGATGGGAGTCCACACAATGGCGTGCCACAGCGACGGTGGCGGCAGCGGCAGCAGCGGCAGGGCACTCTCGCGGCAAGGGTCGGTGTACAGCCTCACGCTGAACGAGGTGGAGAGCCACCTGGGCGAGCCGCTGCGGAGCATGAACCTGGATGACCTACTGCGCACGGTGCTCCCTGCCGAGCCGCACGCCGCGGCGTCGACGGCAGGCAAGAAGCCAGTGGACGAGGTGTGGCGCGACATCCAGAGAGCCAGCAGCGGGCGGCAGGCAACGGCCATGGGCGAGATGACGCTGGAGGACTTCCTCTCGCGCGCCGGCGTGCATTGGTTGTGGCGGCACCGATGGGGAAGAAGAATGGCTAGGGGCATTTTGGTCCATACAAAAATACGGTACGAAAAAATGGTCCAAGGACGTACACAATGGCACGGTTCGAATTTTATAAAATACCAGTGCACTGAGCCGGTATAACGAATAGTAATGGCATTTTTCCAATACGACGAATTTATAATGGCATGGATCAAATTAACCCTTTAAAAAAAGTCAAAATGTCTTATAATATGAAACAGAGGGAGTACAACGAGAAGCTTGAGAAACAACAAAAAAATGAGCAAGTGAATGGCAGATGCCTCCACCATGCATAGCACGCAATACATATGATTCTTTTTTTCAGGAAAAAAAAAAGAAGAAACAGAAACTGGTACAAACGGAACTAATATGCCATTACTGATAGCAGTTCACAAAAGTAGATAGGCAAGGCAATGATCTAACAGAAAGGCCAACCTTATTAGGAACGTGATTAAAATCCAACCTAGTTAAACTGCAAGTTGATGCTCTAACCATAAAATCTTTTTAGTGATTGAAATCCCTTGTGAAATTGCAATTTCATTAATCAAGTATGAACAAGATTAACACATTAATCGAGCTGACAAAGTAGGACTGACCAGCATATCCATGAAAGCATCTGCATTCTCCCAGCTCATAGTTGCACACACCTTGTCCGCTGCAGTCTTGCTCGCACAGCTTTGCACCTATAAACTGTTCCAGAAGAACAGCCAAATTAATCCAAAGAAAGCTCAAGCAATATGCAATGGTCAGTGACAAAGATAAGTGCATACTTCAGTGAAATTGACAACCGACAAGCTGGCATCACACCCAGCAAGCCATCTTCCAATCTCAGGTTTCCATGGTGCCCCACGGTATGTGACCGCACCATACGAATCAGAAGGGAACTGCCCCCTGAGACGTGAGTCCACCACTCCAACGCCTGGCAGCACATTCCTTGGCCGGCCAATGCCGCTGCCAGCACCAAAGTAATCCAACGAGGAAGGGAGGATTGGCACCATGAAGACATGGAGCGCGGCGACGAGCATCACCAGGGCGCCAGCCACGCCCATGAATGCCCATGGACATTTCATCGAACGCATTGCGCGCATGGTCAAACCATCATCCAGAAGCCACATCCGTCGCCATATCAACCGAAAATACAACGAAATCGATGCGAGTTGGATCAGAAATCCATGAGTTCGACCCCCAAGCAGTGGCGGAGCAACAAATTCCCGGAGCCTGGACAAGCCGAACTATGCCCAATAACCACAAACAGCTTGACCTAATACATCAGACAAGCAAAAAAATGAGTTCTCAACAAACAGCAGCAAAATCGGGACAAATTCCCAACCTGCTTCGGCGACGGTGCTCTGCCCGTTGCGCTCTCCACCCGCCGCGCGTCGTCCCCCCCGCCCTGCCTCCGCCGCGCACACCCTGCCGCCGTGCCACACCGGCTGCGCCCCCAACCCCAATCACCCGGCCCCCGTCGGCCCTCGATTCGCCGCCCCCCTGCTACCGCTTGCCGTCCCGCGCAGCGCGTAGGGAAATTGGGCTACGAATGAGCAAGTTGGTCGAGAAGAGAGAAATGGGGAGGCGGAAGCTGTCACTTTGCGTCGCGCAAGCGAGAGAATCTCGAAATCACGGACGAGCACGAGCACGAGCGGCCGGAGCGGATCCAGGTGAAGTGGTCACTTCGGAATTTCGGATCCGACAAGAGCCCGAGATTAGTACTAGGAGTACGTGTAGTAACGGGGGAATGTTTGGAGTTGACCAGATCCAGGAATTTGATAACCCAATACCCGTTAATGTTCATCACCTTCTTCTTCTAGTTTTGTTTGACAAAAACTAAGATTGGAGTGATATCGGGCAGGAAATGGGAGTATTTTTTTTTTCGCTGGGCCACATGGGAGTATTGGCAAGTTTAACAACAAATCCATTTTGGTTGGCATGTTACAGAAGTACATGTTTGACCTTGGGATGACACATGAATTTGTGGATAATATCTGATTTGTAGCAAGAGGAACTTAAAAATCATTGCGTTCCTAACATGGTCTAACTCTCTTCTCAGAAGACTTTCGTGTAATTGAGAAAACTCCTCGTGCTACTGGTTTAACTATCGTTTATACAGTTCGGTTTATACTAAACACTTGCACAGTTGTACCAAGTATACAGTACTAAACGGAAGGGGTCAATGACATCGAACTGCGCGCAATTTCTAGTTTTTATGATGATAAAATTGTCTCCATTGCTTGTAATCTAGTAATAGCAGAAGACTAGAGTCTGAAAAGTGGCTGAAGATTACACTGCAACTCTGCAAGTTCTTTAAGGTTATATACACTGAAAGTTCAGAAAGGCTGTGAGGCTGTGATGTTCCCCCTACTTGCATCTGAGTCTGACACCAGTGTCATGTTTCTCAGAAATTTAGAAGTTAGGGATAGATAGGTGCATCGCCATCATCATCAATTTAATGACGGAAGTCTGTTTGATCCAAAGCAGTGAATCTGGACTGAAAAAAGAATCTACTCTCCTCAAGAGATGTATAGAGTTCAGCCAAATAGAAAACCAGCCACAATAAGGTACAATCTCAGGCGATGGGATGAAATCACTTCAAGGAAAATTGCGGTGTATTTGATTAAATGATTAAGCAGCATAAGAACAACAACATTCGGCTATATCTCGAATCCTACATATGGTAAGAATCTCTCAAATTTTATGACTTTGCTAGTAACTATACATTGCTTGCTGTTTATTTCCCTGACAAAAATGTCCATAAAATGAATCGACCAAACAGGAATCGGGAGTATTTCAAATAGAATGAAATAATGTATTCTAACTACATAAAGTGCAGTTCATTAAAGCTTCTGTTTATTTTACTGTTACTCCACTAGGAATGTGCAGGGCTTCAAGAACCAGAACATGCCGCTGGAGCTCCCTTCTGCATCACAAACCTTGGTGCTGTTCATATCCTTAACACCAAAAGGTTGCCTATTAGCATCTTTTCTGTTCTCCAGATCCTTACTAGGTGTCCCCTTCTCCTACAGAAAAAGGCATTTCTCACATGTGATTAGATCATTGCACAATTAACTTGAAATGAAAAGCATATTAAATGGGAACCACAACATTAGTAAAAGACTAGAAGCATTAGATCTTTACGTATGCCTTTTATACAGTTGTCACAGTGATAAGACAGTGATTAATGTCACATGCAGATGTCATGTAATTACACAAAAATGTCTGAAGACCTATATGGAAGGCCACAATGACTAGAAATCCACCAGTAAACAACTTAACAACATAAAGTAAAACACTAAATTAGCATAATAGAAATGTTGGAGTCACCTTCAGTGGCTTCTTGAGTGAGCCTGCCATTGACACGCCTCCTGCTTTCACATTCTTGACACGGTTCACCGAGGGGGACGGGAACCGCTGCGGAGTCGGTGGTGTGGCCTTCACCTCCTTCAACACAGAGGACCTGGGCTTCCCAGCTTCCACCTTCAATCCTATCTTCTTTCCCTTCCTGCACAAACCATCAATTATCAGCACCTCCAGCAACCATGGCAGCATTCATCTGAATATTGCTTTGTACTGTAGTGGCAAGGAAATTACATTGGGCTTGGACTCTTTTCTGCTGTTTCTTGCCTTGCCTTCTCCTTGATGGCTTCTTCGGAGGGAACCTGATCATCAGCGCCACAGCCACGATCAACCTTCTTCTCCGCCACATCATCCTTATTCCTGCACAGATCAACACATGTCAAGGACCTGAAAGCAACGACGCGAGGACCATATTTCTGCATTGCTTCAGTGAGAGGAATTACATTGGGCTTGGGCTTAATTCCTCCATGGTCTCTGATGCAGGCCGGCTGCCGTTGCCGGCGGCCATCCGCTTGAGCTCATTGTAGAAGTCCGATATCTGGCCAAGTATGTCCTTCCCGGAGAAGAGGTTCCTCGCCGAGAGAGTGCTCTTGAGCTGCCTCGGCGCGGCGTTCTTGCTGAGCAGGGCCTCCTTCTCTGCATTGTCCGGCCGCTTCTCCGCACTGGACTTGATGGCGTCCTTAGCATTTTTGGCCCACCGTGCCGCGCCGAACGGGGGCCTACTCGCCGGCGGCGGTGGAGGTGGCGTGGCCAATGCAGGGTCCTGGTTCTCGCTGTCGTCCTGGAACCTCTTCTTGGCCGCAGCCTTAGGCTTGGGCGGCGTGAAGGTGGCGATGCCGCCGCCGGCGACGGCTCCCCGCCTCTTTAGATTGTTGTTGCCGTCTCTGAGCAAAAAAGAATGAAACAAATTGGGGGTCAGAACATTGCATCGAAGGAGGTGGGTGACGAGCAGCTGAATTGAACTGAAGAACTCTATCAACCTAAGGTTGGTGTCCCTCTCGCCGAACGGCATCATGGCCGACACTGATCGCAGTAGCTTGCCCTGTTGCGAGGAAGAAAGTGAGAACTGAACCAATCAAAAGTTCAGAGAAGGAAAAGGTTGGCGAGAAATCAACACTAACCTTGGGGCTGGGGCTCAGCTTGAGGAAGTCCTCGGCTGTCTTTGGATGCCGACAATCTGTAGCGAAAACAACAAACAAATGTAAGGCGATTCCGTAGCAAATCAAGGGCGGCGCAACATCATGAAGCAAAGCTTCCCCCCTTTTCTTGCAAGAACAGAGAACAAATCGAACGAAAACGAGAGCGAAATCCATCCCCAAGGAAGACAGCTTCGCGGATCAAGAAACGAACCGATTCTTGAACCCGCCCACCGAAACCATGGGCCAATCCGGGAAGGGAGGAGAGGGAGGGAGGCGCACGTACCGGGGCGGCAGAACCAGGTCTCGTCGTCGACGGCGGCGGCGCCCGCCTCGGGGTCGGCGAGGTCGGCCCAGTGCGGGGCCTCGATGCCCTCGTAGGTCTCGTCGCGCACGTACCGCGACACCACCCTGCTCCAGTCGATGTCCTTGGGCTCCATCGACTCCATCGCCTCCCCGCTGGAAGCAGCAGAGCTCTCTATCCGCGCGCTCCGGCGGGTCGTGCAGTCGCACTGCGCAGAGAGAGAGAGATGCAGTAGTAGCGTTGGCTCCTCCGCGGCGAGCGCCTCGCTCGGCCTCCTCTCGTGAGTTGTGTAGCGCGGCGGCGAGCCGTTACGTGTTATGACCAGCCGTTGGCTCGCGGCGATCTTTTCGACCGTTGGGGATGGCCAACGCACTGACAGGTGGCCCCGGTAGATCCGTGGCGCACTATGCTAGAGCACGTGGAAGGGTCAAAGGAGAGGGGTGGGCCCCTGTTAATAGAACGTTCCGAGTGAGTGTACAGAATACGAGGAGATGATTAGCGTCGCAGATCTCACCTGATGACTGACGAGATCGGTATATGCAGGACAGTGATAGTGATTGGTGTGCGAACGTTTCTTTGAGCCGTCGGATAGGATTGATTAGTATGATAATTTCATTTTGATTTTACCATGGTAGAAAACATCAACCAGTTGATGGTACGTGGCCGCGGAAGCACTACGTTCTGCAAAAAGAGCAGGAAAGATAGAACATGACAACTAGAGCCAAGAACCAGGTGAGAATTGCAGATAAATACCTTCTGCTGATTTCCGTACCAGTAATTCCATACCAGTAACTTGGCAGCGTAAAGTAGCCGCATCATTAGCAATAATCTGTTCACTTGACGAGGCTAGCAAGAAGGGGTTCCCTAATCATACATGTTTGCCAAATAAACATACATGAAGCTGTCAGTCAGCCTGTCACAGTTTTGCTCTTGCAACTACTACCTTACAGGCCTCAACATTGTCAGCACGGAAATTCATCTGCTTCTATTGGCATCGCAACCTTCAGCAAGAACGCAACGACGAGTGAATAGTAGAGGCACTCAAGCTGACTGAGGCAATGATGATGTTCTCAACCATAAGGGTCGCCCTAGCATGGCTCTACCATGAACAGCAATATATGACGCATTCAGCCTACATTAAAAGAGAGCAGTGCGTGGATTAGGACATGTCATCAGTATAATTTATAAATTAACGGGGGAAGCGAGGATAAGTGGAACTGTACTTGTCAACATCAGGTAAGTTCATTGGATCATACACCTCCTCCTTTTCCATGCCTGGGGCATGGTTACCAGCTGCTGATGCTATATCAGTCGCTCCCTCAACCTAGAAAATTGCAAGATTGCTAATTCAACCAGAAGTTTAAGGAAACCAAGCGCAGCAAATATTATGCTAGCCGATTCTTATTATGTCTCGTTGTCAAGCAGGTGAAACAGACTATGTCTATTGTTATCAGAAGATGGCAGATAAAACAGCCATTGTTCTCACTTCTCAAGATGAATTAATTTAAGCATGCAGCTATCGCAAAAAAAAAAAAAAAAGAGTAAGCATGCAGCTAGGTCTAGATTAAAAGCAGCGAGATGCACATCTCCATAAAAAATAGTGTGTACTATACTAGGCAAAGAAACATAAATTAATGGTGATACTATGCTAGCAGTAACAAGTCAAAATAATTCAACATATCCCAACATCTTGAATTGAATATATTCATTATAATTGGCTAGCTATATAATTAATGAAGGCAAAATTCTACTTCTAGAAACATAAATCAGGCATCTGGTTAACATCTTAACATCAATGTGCATTGTATCATTGTATAGTGAGATGCCACAAAATCCCCCAAAAGTTGACAGAAATCTTCAACTGTTGGTTTTGAAGAACGAAAAATTGAAGAGTAAAATGGAGGTGAAATGAATTGAAATCCTTGCCTGCTGGGGGTACTGGGTATATCCTGCATAAGCACTGTATGCATATGATGGGTCCTGAGCATATCCATATGCATCATATCCATAGCCGTAATAAGCACTTGCCCATTGATTCGGATCAGCTTGTTGACTCCAGACAGCTGATTGATCCTGCATATGGAACTTGATGAGATGCCAAGAGATAAAGCAAAACAGAAGAGATATCAAAACCAGCAAACAAAATGAAGGGAAAATGCCAAAGAAGAAATATCGAACAAGCATGCCCTTAATCAGTCACAAGACTAAACAAGAACAATATACTGGGGTTGCAAGCGTTTCTACATTTAAAAGTTAGCATTAAGAAAATTCTTCTTCCGCATGCTCATATGGTAAAAATTGCCTCATCAATTATATTGCTTTTAGTGGATGTCAAGACATCTGAGTTTAAAGAGATTTATGGAACAGGTTTGTGAAGTAGAAATTTAATGAGATTACCTGCTTGCTCGCAGGACTCCTGCCCCATGAAAGCCTCACTACTTGTTGGCCAATCGTTGTGCCATGAAGACGTTGTACTGCCTCTTCAGCTGATGCCCTGAAATGGTTACACATCATATTTACATCATTCAAAAAAATTTCGATGCTCACAAAGAGGCCAAGAAATGCATTACCTAATCATCCAATATTTAAGTGAAAAAAGAACATATGGGACCAAAGGTAACATTTTGTTCCTTTCTATTGAGTCACAAATGCACAGGTAATATTTGCACCTTAGTGTCTGAGACATCATTAGTTTTGCCTACAACATATGCAGAAACCTAACAAACCAAACTGATGGAATAAGTCCCTGCTACAGGCATAAATCCTTTGTTCTGTTACTGATCCTTTAAACATCTTTTCCCAGGGTATAAAAATTATTTAAGTACTCACTTCACCAAGCGGCATATGAATCTACGATTCAAAGGTTCTCCTTTGATATAGTTCCTGAACTGTATTGCTTTGGGTTCCTATCAATACTGCGCATATTTGAGAAAATAATATGAGGTAGACCAGGAATGATACACTTGCTCTGTGTGTTTCATCTATTAATTTAAAGTGACCAGACATGTCTGATGTCTTGATAATTTGGGCCTCCCTGACTAGTAAGAACATGAATGCTTGATTCTGTAAATTACAGTTGAAACTTGAAAGAATATACAGCACAGAATGTCCTTGTTTAATTAAAGCACAAGTACCCACCGAGATGCATATTGTACAAATCCACATGCTTTATTGGCTGGAATTTTTACATATATAAGCTCCCCAAATTGGATGCAGATCTGCCTGAGTTCATCTTCTGTCACATTCTGGTCCAAGTTACCTATAAATATCTGCAAATGTGTCTCAGAGTAAACTGCATACTCAACAGAGAAAACAGCAAGCTAAATGATAAGGGTTCTTACAGTGGTGTTTGTAGGATCACTATCTGGTAGAACTGGTTGGACCTGCGGAACTGCATAACCTGCTGCTGGATATATGGCTACATATTAAAATCACACAGGTGGTTAAAACAAACTCAAGAAAAACACCTTTCTACGGAAATGAATTATACACCTATATCTTCCAATATAAATGAATCACTGTGGAAATCCACTTACAGATGAATCTCTATATTATTACCGCTAATAAGAGAAATAATATGAGCTCACGAGAACATGATCCGTCATAAATGCCTCATAAGCACTAGATATTAACAGAGCAACTAACAATTAGTACTGAGATAGTTAGTTGCAATTGAACTAACAGAATAGTATATTATAGATAAGAATTACCTTTAGCAGCTCCATACTGAAGCTGAGATCCAGTGGTTTTCTTAGGTATTGCAGCGCTTATCCGCATAGGTCTTGTTGAGCAATACACACCATTCATTTCTGTCATTGCACGATTCTTTTCATTTTCATCTGCAAACTTCACAAATCCATATCCTTTGGACCTCCCAGTATTTGGATCCGTGACAACCTTAGCCCCTTTAACAGAAGGATAGTTCACACGGAATGTCTCCTGTAGCAAGTAATCTGTGACATCAGGGGCCAAGTCTCCCACAAAAATCGAATGATCAGGTCCTGCATCAGGACGCCTCTCACCAGAGCTGAAAGAGGCCCAGTTCAATCTGAATGTATGCTCGGTTCCAGGCATTTGTGTGCCATTATAAGTCTGTAGAACTTTTTCGGCAGCTTCATGAGAAATGAACTCTATGAATCCATAACCCTCTGGAAGGCTTGTTAGCTTGTTGCGTATTATTTTTACAGATTGTAACTGCACTTCCAAATAAACAGTTCTTAGTACAGTCCAGTGTAAAAGGTACTCTTAAATATTCAGTAGGAAAAAATGGCAACTGGAAATCCTCAAGAGTAAATTGAAATCAACATGATAAGGTTCAATATTGTAAATAAATTTGCATATATTATATGATAAAAATTAATACATTATATTATATACTCTATCCCAAATGAAGCCAAGGAAAACCATGTATCATAAATCCAACTACTGGCCAGTTGTTACGTAATTCATACAGGATGTGAAGGTATAAAATTCTGTGGCAAGTTTTACTGTATCGCAACAATTAATTAAAATCTTGCAACAAGCACCATGTTACTCAGTCATCCAGTAGCAACTCAGAGCCATGGAAGTCCAGAGAGCATCTTACTTCTGGTTGCCTATTACAAAATACAACACTTCCATGGCTTCTGACAGAAATATCTAATAAAAAGATAATGATATGAAGTACATAAGTCTAGAACAGTACTGTTGCCAGAATGCCAGCAAAACAAATAACTATGACTTTCTTTAGATGAGGTACATTATTATTTTTGCAATGACAAACTTCAACAAACAAGACGGAAGCAAACAATCACTTGAGTACTTAAGCAAATGAGGCTTTTCAGGCTTGTACCACAAACAACTTTTATTTCAATTCACAAGAACTGCGTCATTACTTTGAATAGACTAGCTAATTCCCATAAGGGCAAAGCATGCAACCATCTTAATTCACGATTTCAAAACGTGACGGTCAATTCACAACCCTAAATCCCTAAGCTCATCCAACCCTTACCACCGAGAAAAACAATTAGTCTATGTAGGTACCCTAACCTAACGAATGAACAACATCGAATTATCGAATTAGTCCATTCGGCGTACGGCACGGGGGCGCGTGTAAACCTACCTCGCCGGTGTGGGCGAAGCAGTTGTAGAGGTAGTTCTCGTCGGCCCAGTACTGGAGGTCGCCGATCCAGAGCGTCCTGACCTCCTCCAGGCTGGTCGGCTGGTGGTACGGCGCCGCCGCCATCGAGTGGCCGCTCCTGGCGTCGGCGGGCGGCTGCTTGAGTCGGAGGCGGAGGCGGAGGAGCGGCGGTGAGGAGGTCGGTCGGGGTCGAGTGAGACTTCTGCCCTCTCTTGTCTCTCTCTTTTCCTGTGCTTTTGACGTTTAATACCTTTTTCTGTGATTTTGGGCCTTCTGGGCCTAAATGTGACGTGCACCCGTATTCTGAAAACGGAAAAGTTCGCTTTACACTCAACGTCCCTCGATGCTAGCATCGAGTTTCATTCGCGGCCTCAGCCATAAAATGGAATATAGAACTTTCTTAAATATCATAATTGAGTGGTTCAGATGACGATTTTATTCTACGTGGCGCCTATATGACATGTTAACTTGATCTTTATCCCATATAACGTCTACACGGCGCTTACGTGGCACTAGAAAAAAAATAAAAATAAAAAACTCAATGGGACTAAGTGTAATTAATACATTTTTCTCTTATATACATCACCTTTTTTTAGCCCTTCGATGATTATTCTATAGTCTAAATTGTCACCATGCTTTCTCTCATATCCACGTCACCTTATTTGTAGCATTTAAATGATCAATCTAAGTTCAAAATTATCTCCTCTCTCACATAAATCATTTTGGATGATTAATCAGAGGTGCAAATTGTACAAAGCAACTCACTAGATGAAACCGTGTACGTTGTTGCGGTCAATTCAGGATGATTAATCAATAATTGTTTGTCTCCGTTTCCAAATGGCTGGAAATAATTATTATCCTTCGTAGCTGAACAGAAATTTGTAATGTATTGTCGATCAAAGTTCAAATAGTGTACTCAACAGTGTAATTTTTCTTGCAAAAAAAGGAGAAAAGTTCTAATCCACCAAATAATGTCAAATAATAGAAAAGTTCTATTCTGGGACGGGGATCAAGCAGCTACACATGCCTGCATCAAGTTCTGCACTGCACTTACATCTCTGTATAAAATCCTCTTCTTGCGTCTGACCTCTGAAGCACATCGACTAAGGAATAAGGATTCTCACAAAAGGTGCTGCTTACACCAGCTGATACACAGCTGAATAGAAGAGAATAAAGAGTTCTACTCAACTACAGGCAAAGGCAGGAAATCTATATTATTCACACAACGCTGAAAAAGGAGCAGCGCACACAACTAGCAGAGAATGCAAACTCATGATTACAATCGAGAAACATATCATGGGAAAAACAGGGGACATACTGTAAGTAATGACAGGCTAAAGCAGGGGATGTAACAAATGAATATTTTCTGTCCACAAAATCTTAATTGAATTCAAATAACACAGACTAGTGCATGCTCTTTGCAGTCGACAAAAACACCTCGCAAGCGCGCATGATCCAGCAACCAGCATGCTTTCATCTAGCATAGGGTTACAGTTCACATTCGAACTCTACAGTCTACAGCAAACCTCAGCACAGGTTCCAACATCCAACTACATCTGGTTATAACCTATATTTGCGATATGATTCTAATACACAAATCTAAAGAGGAAGGGGAAAGCTGCCTTCAAGCAGAAATTATGCATATATTGGGGCACAGTGTGGGCTGAGTGTTTGGGCGCAAGAACTTTGTGGCGGCCATAACTCATTGCCTCTTGGGCTCATCACCAGGAACTTCAGCAAAGCAAACAGGGCAAACCTACAGAAGCAATTTATATTCCAATAAGCGAAAGAAGCAGGTGGAGAAATGAGAAGACATGCATCATTTCAGGCCCAGACTGCTGACCTTGTTTATGCTAAGCCATCTTGTGACACAGCTGGTATGGTACACATGCTTGCAGGGAAGTGTCATCTGCAGATTCCCTCTCCTGTATTCCATTTGGCAAATTACGCACCTGTTACCGAAAAAGGAAGTCCAACAAGTTAACTTCACATGTATTACTTGGTTGCAACTAATTCCATGCTCTACACAAAAAATGCAGTATCATAACATTATTCATGAAGACAGAACTAATACGACATGTTTCTAGGGGAAAAGGCAATTAAATAGGCAAGAAGTGGTACAAAAATAGTTTATCAAGATCTAACCTTTCACGACGTGTTTTCTTCCTTGAAAAGAAACCACATTTGTACTTCGTGACTGGTAGTAATGAAATGCTTTCCTGGGAGAGACCACGGCTTTGGGTTCCAACTGCCTCACCCAAATCCAACAATTCCTGCCGAACCAAGGATAATCAGTAAATCAGAAGAGAAAAGAAACATACAAGAGTTGCAACCCTAGTGATGAAACAAATTAGATAATTTCCTAAATAACGATCAGCGAAAATGTAATTTAAACATTGAAGCCAAAAGAAGAAAAGGCAGTACATGTAGGCAAAGTGTCTGTGAGAAGCAGGAACCAGGAAGTACTCTCAGATAGTATAAAAAAAAGACCAACAAATGATCATTCAATTAAGAACAATGTCTTCATCAAACAAGATATGCAGCTAAGTCTATAGATTTAGAGGAGAAAAGAAGAATGCCAATCTGGCTGATTTGACTCTGCTTCTACATTTATTTTATGATTTGCCTCACATCTAGCTGTGAAAATGACAATGATTATAGCACTCTTATCTTGAGTTACAAAGGAAGAAATCAGCAATAATGGACATAGACTAGGGGAGTTCATTTTTAGTCATGAATCCTATATTTAACAGGGCAAAAAACTCTCATGAAGAATGTTCACAAACCAAAAAATAAAATCAATCAGTCCAAATGGTTACCAACTGTGACATTGAGTTGTATAATCAGGTGACTTCAAGAAATGGCTAGTAAGTGGCCTCAGAGACAATTAACTTTTTGTGCCAAGTGCCCAAGTGAGCCCACACAAAGAAAAGGTAATTAACATTTTGCAGTTTAAAAAGGACAATGGATTAACTGATAATGCAAATTGAAATTAGCACGTATCACATCATCCATTTCAACAAGTATCTTGGTCCTGGAAGCATCCAAAAGAAAATCATACCCATTGACCAATCAAAATGCATGGTACAATCTCTGTGGTCTTTTACCAATCTAGCCCAAGTTGTATGTGAAATCAGATGAAAAAAGTAAGAAGATGCACGTTTGAAGTGTTGATGTTACATGAAAAAGCCTGAACTATAACATGGTGAGAGAAGACGATGCAAGCTAAGTCATTAACCTCATATGTCATATTGTCAGGATCAATGTTGTCTTGCCAAATGACCTGCAAGTGTAACAACAGTAATGATTTTCAGTGAATTGATTGGAGGCATGAGCCCACAAAAATCTCAACACATAACAGGTGAGTGACATCACAGAACAAATGCTAAAAAAATTACAGCAATCATATCTCATTACCTTTTGGATGAATGACATTTAAACTAAGCATCTTATACATGAAATCAAATAACACAATTTTATAGCATATAGAATGTGGATGCCAATTGATAAAGTGCAAAACAAAGAATGTTATTAGCTAATTTTTTATGGCATATAATATAGAGCCAAAAAATAAAATCATTTTGACTTGGAATCGTAAATATAGGTGGAACCATGTAAAAGACATTTGCATGTACAGCCTGCAATCATAAGGGGGGGAACCTGCTACATGCATTTGAGGGGAAAATAAAAGTTAGGAAAAGATAGGCATGCTTGAAATACTCATGTACCTGCGGACTGCTTGAATTTTGGTGTACCTGTTGTTGGATGCCTGCAAGTGAAAGAAAAACCACTGAGCCAAAATAAAGTTCAATTCAGCTGGTGCTCGACTTGAATGAAAGACAAGGTGCAAATCTGATAAATGTTCAGTTACTATTCAAGTGCCAGGTAAATGCGTTCAGTTTCTTTAACACATAAGATAGACAGTTCTTAGGACTTATTTCATGTATATGCTTGTCATTGAAAGGAAAAAAAACTAGTTATTGGATGGTTTCAATTATAACAGGGGAGCCAGCAACCATCTTTCATTATCATAACCAAGCTGTTAGAACAACCTGTGAGTGTGCAATGAAATAACAATTGAGGAGCAAAACAAGTATGGCAAAAGCATTGAGAAACTCATCACACTTCTCTTTTTTATCCTTTTTCATGAGCGTCTACTTAGCTGCTGTGCTTTGGTAAGTGACTTTAAGTGTTAATGTGTTAACACAAAATTCAGTCATACAATACCAACTACAAATGATCATACATCAACAAACATTTATTGTCATATGACAAGAAGCGAGCAAAGGTAGAAACGATGTCATGCTTCCGTCAACAGAAAGACCGCCTTTTCTTCATTACTATAGAACCATGAGTAAGTGCTTGTTGGTCCTCTTAGTAAGGAAAGGCTAATGAGAGTAATACTTTGTAATTTGATTTAGATGTAACCAACCATACCATAAAACACTGCAACTCATGAATAGCAGCATTAACTGAACGTGTCTTGAGTTGCAAAGAAGGATAACTTTGTGACTAAAAGATATCCAAATGAATTAAACCAGTGAAGTCAGAGAAATTAGCTTGACAAGAGCAGACTTGAGTTTATTGGAACTTAAAAAGTAAGAGAAGCATGTAGAATTATTTCAGACCCCAAATTAAGTTTCCACTGTAGCCAGAAAAAAAAAAGTTTGCACTGTAGACCCAAGGGCAAGGACACATAATAGCAGGAAGTCAATAGTGCTCATTTGAAAAATGCTGTAACTGATTCTCAGCACCTTAAGCAGAGATGGTCATGTAGCTGATTTAAAAAAATGATACACCTACTGGTGTTCCTTTTTTATGACTAGGATTGACTAGAAGTGATCATGGATTGTGAACTTGCACTTACATTCCTCAGTAGTAGAGCTTGCACTTGCATGAGGAGTTTCTCCACCCTGCAAGACTACATTGGGGGACTCAGTGTTGTTTACAGGTGTTGTATTATCCCAGATTCTGCGTCCACCATCTGCCCTATGCATGTAATCATTCATGTCATAAACATGCCCATAACTGTAATAATTTCCTGCACCAGAATATCCATACTTATACGAGTTTGTATGCATCATTGTCCAGTATGGATTAGCCTGCACATTATGAGCAAATAAGAGTAAATAAACAGATAAAGATAGCAGATCAGAGGTTAAGGTTATGATTGAAACCATTGTATTCGTTCTGAATAATTTCCAAGCCTGCTTGCTTTCGTGAGTTATGTGGAGAATGGAGAGTTAGGTTCGAGGACAAGTGATGGAGAAAAAAATCTAGATTTGTCCAGCACATCAACTCTTGAACATCCAAAATGAAATTCACCAAAAGAATTTTGAAACAAACAAACATGATTTGCAATGCGGCTGGAGATATGTAAAGAGTGTCTTTTACCCAGGACACAAGTCACTTAATATTCCATGGCAAATGTACACGTAAAGATAAACAAAGGTTACAATGGGGGTGGAATCAACTAATTGTTGGATAAGATCTTTGAGAAGCTCTGTGTTCGGCACCTGATCATGAAAGGCATCTGCAATAGCAAAATCAGCATGAGCATATGTCAGGCCCTCAAAGAAATCCATGAAGCTCTCGGTGATGGTATAAGGAAATCCAGTATTTATGTAGTGCAGCTCCATCTGCCGACTCCCGTTCATTCCTTCTGATGGATCATGAACCTAAAAGAAATCAAACCACGAAAAAAAAAATTAAATTTTAGAAACGAGAGATATTTACTCCAAATGTCAGCAATCCACAAATCATGTTTATTGTTAAGTTTATTAGCTGATGATCAAACGGCAGATACATCCATGGATTTACTCTTTCTTGCAAAAGACTATATGCATATTGAAAGTACTGAACAATAATATGTTGAACAGTACTAAAAGTCTACGGATCTTCTCATTTCACACTAGTAAAAATGTAAAATGCCATAGATCAGTCATTATTTGCACGGTACCCAGCTTGCAGAGGGGAAATTCGCATTGATGTCATAACAACCAAACAATCAGAATTACCGTAATATGATCCAACAAAAGCAGTCCTTTCACCTCAACTGCTACTGACGCATATTTCATCACATCGCAAAAACTACCAAGCCATTACACGAATTAAAGCGCGATCCAGTCGAAACCAATATTGAGAGTTGAAGCCTCTACTTCAAACGCCCAAAGTAAGGAACTAAGTATAGAGTCGTAGCGAAGCGAGGAAAATAAAACAAATCCAATTTCACGCAAAATAAAAGCCTCCAAAATTTAGGCCGCCATCTCATCAAGCAACCAGAGCAAACCCAGAGGAACTCTACGGAATCACGAATGCGTCACCGGATCACCCACATTCCAAGCTCGGGATCTAAAATTACCTCGAGACACCCAGGCTTACGCCCCAGATGGCACAGCAGAAGAGCTGCACGAAAAAAAATACCCAAAAAAACTCGAACAACAAATGCAGCGGCAGATCACCTCGTCCGCGACGTCCCCAAGCCCCACTCCACCCACGCCGGACACACGCACGCGCACTCACACTGCACACACACCACCCAGCCAAAAATGGGACCGCGAGCGCGCACCAAATCAGACGTCGTCGATCCCGCCCCAGCCGGAGCAGCCTCCGCTGCCGCAGTCAGGAGACCGGCGGGCGAAGGAGGAGGGAAATGGCGCAATGCCTCGCGCGGCTGGCCGCGAGGGAGGGGCGTGGCGGTGGCGGTGACGGGGAGGGCTAAGAGGGAGGAGGGACTGGGCCGCGGAGGACGACGAGATCTTCTGTGGCTCGCGTGCTGTCGTCCTCTTGTCCGCCCGGCTCGTCCCTATCCCTCCCGCTTTATAGCCCCGCCCCGAGGAGCAGTGTCGCCTTGCGCCTTCTCGCCTCCGCTCCATGCCCTTCGTCTCGCCCCGCCTTCTCGCCGCGATATCTCGTGGCGGCGGAGGAGGAATCTGGCGTTGGATTTCTGTCTCGGCTTCCTCCTGGCTTGTTGGACTGATCCGCCCCTCGCTTGCCAGCGTGTCACTTGATTTCTGTCATGTGGGTTGCTTAACGCTAAATACGGGTATATTACGTTAGCTTTTGCTTTTAGTTATGCTATAAGCATGATTGAGCCATCCACTTGTCAATGTGAGTAAATTTGTAGTAGTGTTTGTTGTTTGTCTTTCAATTTGCTCAGTACTGTACATTTGATGGGATGGCTTACATATGGTGTACGGTACTCCTACATACTACATATATGTATTAAAATATAAGGGATTATGTTATTTTCTTTAAAAATTTAGGAGATGGCAAAAGGATAACGGTGTGTTCGTTTCCACTACTACCACCAGCTTATTTTTTTTATTTCCGCGCGCACGCTTCCCAAAACGATAAACAGTGTGTTTTTTGCAAAAAAAAATTATATGAAAGTAGCTTAAAAAAGCAAATAGATCCAATTTTCAACTTTTTAATAGTAAATACTTAATTAATCACGTGCTAATAATGTTTTTTTTTTACGTGCGGCTTAATTAAGCCACAACTTAAGCACTTAAGAACAGGCCATAAGTCATGATATAAAAAGCAATAGTTAGAATAATAAACTAATATAAAAGTTAGTAGATGAAGAATAAGCTAATACAAAAGTTAGCAAATAAGGGAACAAACTAGTTCAAAAGCTATGCTTCAGAATCTCAAAATTTCTTATATTTTTAAACAAATAAAAATAGCATAATCACTTATATTTTTAAACGGATAGAGTAGACAAGAATAGCATTATTTACAAAAACTTACCAATTTCTCTTTACTTCTACTCAAAAGCACGTCAAGCTATTTGAATACTCTTTTGAATGAACTCGCTGTTCATACCAAAATAAATGATCTAGTGAAAGATGTTATCCGCTTAACTAACTGCTCCACAGAAAGTGATCTCAAATAGCTGAGCTGAAATGAATAGGAGCTGCATGCCAATCTGTACATGAACTGCATATGCGGCAGCTTTAACCAGTAACCACTACTAGCAAAGTACGGGAGGGTATAAAAGGAAACTACTGTACCACCAAAGCCAATTGATAATTAGCAAATCATGGAATTCATTACAGTAATAACGCCATAAAACTAATGCACAGGTACAAGACTTATGTGGGCTAAAAGTACACTGAGGATGCGATTTCCAAAGTACTTCGGTGATTTTTGTGCGGGGATGGCTGTTGTAATCGCGAGAAGAGATCGATTTGTGGGGAGAGAAAGAGAGGGACTGTGCGGGTGTGGGACAAACGGGGCCCTGCAGTTGAGCAGGCCAACTGCTTTCGCTGTCTTCCAGGCAAGCTTGTCCACGATACTACCACCACATAATCTTAGATTTTTTTTTCCAAACTTAGGGCTTGTTTACTTTAATGTTACTCTTCTTACCAACCACTAAAATTTTTTGGTACTACGTAATTTGGAATTTTTTTTTCCAAAACTTAGTGCTTGTTTACTGTTACTGTTACTTTCAACCCTACCAAAATTTAGCATATTTTGGTGTGACCAAATTTAGTAGTATCGGATACGTTTAGTTTAAAGTCTTATATAAATTTTGGTAAATCTTTTAAGAGTATAAACTTCACGAAATTACTTAAAATTTGATGGCAGTGATGGTAAGAATGTCTTTGATTTTGGTTATCCTATCAAAATTTGATAAAAATAAAAAACAACTAAACAAGCCCTTGGTCACATGTTTGCAGGCAACATTACAATAGTGCTAGCATAGTAGCGACCGTATACTATACTCCAGTTTTACTGTAACGTAGATACGCAATGTGCACTGCATGTTTGGAATATATTCTTGGCTAGTGCCGAAATCTTGGCTACAAGAGCTAGCCATCTTAGGCAGCATTCAGCACAGCAAGACTGACTGAAGCTTAATATCGGAGTACAAAACGATGAGGTTATTAAGTATAATTAATTAAGTATTTATTATTATAAAATTAAAAATAAATTTATTTAATTTTTAAAACTATATAATATATATATTATTATATATATATATATATAGTATATATATATATAACTTTTTTTAAAAAATACATCTTTTTAGTTGTAAGTGTGCTCACAGAAAAGAAAGAAGGACTAAGAAGAGCATATTCAAACGTGCCTTATGTACGCTGGAGCGATGTCTTAGGCAGTTCTTTTCAGCTTATTGAAGAGATCCTTTTCTTATTTAACCGTGAGCATATTTTTTAAAAATATTGAACGAGTCGTTTTTTAAAAATACTAATATATAAAAATTTCTCTTAAAAAATTAAATAATTTAGTATATTTTAATTTACAACTAATAGCTAATACTTAACTAATTATACACTAAAATTTTCTTATGTTTACTTGCCGTCTATAAATTAAGCAATCATCTATCTGAACGGGTGCCTTACAGTCGTCGGCGCTGTTCGGCAGCCATTGCTGCGTTCTGCGGGGCTGCAGCAGCAAGCCAGGCAACAGCGCTCTGTGCCTTGCGCTGGCTGCGTGGCAGTCGCAGCGCAGCGCAGCCACAGCCACGACAAACGATCAGGCCCGTTATCTTACAAACGTAGCGTACTGATCTGCACGTCTAAGGATTGTGCCAATAGCGAAATGAGCAGGATCAGTAGTAATTCTGTCATGCGTGGCGTGCATACAGGAATGGACGGTAGAAGACGTAGGAGTAGATCAGTAGATGCGTGACATGGCACTGCCGGGCCAATTGGAGAAGGCCGTTCCCTTCTGCATCTCGGAAATGATCTCTCGATCAACCCCTTAAGTGTCATCCACGTGGCGTGTTCAGGTTGGAGGATGCCCCTCCGACGCCTGAAAAAACAACGGTGCCTAATCAACCTGCCAAATTATGAGCAAACCAGTTGCTATTTTATCCCAAAGTCTGCCAAATTAACACAGCAAGCAACAGTTAGATTCGCATAAAGCGAAAGGGCAGTCCCCCTCAACGACCCGGTTCCTACGGGCTGTCTCCGTCCGTACCCACACGCACCGGGCGCCACCCGCACCCTATCTCTGCAGGTGGGACCACGCAGATCTATGGCCCACGCGGAAGTACGTGGTGCGGCTAGGCTTTCCGGTGCGCGGAGGACGCTTGGGGTGTACGCAAGGCGGCAACGGGGGTGGAGGCCGCGCGGGGCCCACCCCCGCACACCGGTCGGTCCTCGCAGGCGTGACGCTTGGAATTCCTCTTTGGCAGCGGCCTAGGCGCACACACGCGGGCGCGGCGGAGAGGATGACAGGTGGGGACATGAGAGGATCGGATGCGTCGGGGTGGGCCCGTGGCCCCGCTGTTGCGCGTCGCCTTTGTCTCTCCCCGCTCCTTTTTCCTGCTTTCGCGCTGAAAGCGTGCACGGGAGAAGGGACTAGAGGGAGAGAGGAGACGAAGCAGAGAAGAGGGCCGCACCCGAGCATCCCACATGAACCTGGTCTATGGACCGACCGGGTGCTGCTGGGCCGAATTCTCGGTTTCATGGGCTTGTGCGCCTGCCTCTGACGTACTCGTAGATGACGTCATACAATCCGCGTCGGTTGTAGGGGGAGGCGAACCCGCAACCGATTCGGTCTCCAGATCCGGTCCAACTAGAAAATTAGCGCCTGTTTTAAGTTAGCCCGAGATTTCTGCTACGCGCGCGCCAGGTTGCCAGAGCGCACGAAGCAGGGAGTGACTTGCACGTATGCACACGCACACACAAGCACAGTAAAAAAGTAAAAATAAAATATTGAAGAAATAAAATATTAAAAAAAGTAAACTTTATACCACTAATTTAAAACTTTCATCTCTAATTTTGAAACTTTCAATTCAATTTTTGAAAACTTTCAACTCAAATTTAAAAACTATCAACTAAGAATTTTAAATTTGAAACTTTTAATTAGATTTTGAAACTTTCAACTAAAACCTAAAAACTTTTAACTCTTTTTATCTGTGTATTATTTTATAATTAAAGTTAGAATGGCAAGTTGGCAACCCTTTGTCAGTTGAAGTCTTCTAAGTCTCAATTCAATTTATGGTTGTCAACTTGGAGGACTAGTTTATGTTGTATCAGCATTCAACAATGTTATATGCCCTTTAAACAAAATGCATATTGCCTGATCTAAACTGAGGTTTTTTATGATTAAAACATTAGTAGAACCACTGCCCAGGGTTTGGGGCTATAATTTTTATCCTATGCCTCAACTCTATATTTGCCCATGAGCCTATGATGATATTCTAAAATTTAGCTGTTCTCCAACATTCCACAATGGCTAGTTTGTTTTAAGTTTATTCTCTTTAGTAATTTTCTTGTTAATTTTAAAGGGATACATGTGCAGCCCAGCAATGATCTTAGCTAGTAGTATGTGTGTACTAAAAAAAACAAACTTCAACGGTTAGAAAAACAAACTTCAATGATTAGTTTTTATCATTGTCAAAATTGATACAATAAAAGTATGTTTAAAACTGAACTTTTTTCTAAAATTTATTGAGTTTAGTTCAAACCTAATAAAATAGCATTATAGATGATGTGTGTAGTATGCATGAACCTTGTGTATTTTTTTTCCTTGTATGTAGTAGAAAAATGGGTTCAAGGGCTACTCGGCGGAAGTGGGAGGAAGAGGATGACGATATGTTTCTTTTTCTCTTCCTTGCTTTGCATCTTTTGGGTACTGGTGGGGGAGAGAGAAAATGCCTAGGCATACATCAACCCAATCTGGCGCAGAAAAAGTGACAGAAGTACTTGAAGGGCATGTGATGAATTGTCTTGTAACATATTGTATGGAACCGGAGGTCTTCAAAAGTATTGTAGGTTTTCTTAGAAGAAAAAACTTGGTGCTTGATACTACGGGAGTTAGAGTTGAGGAAAATCTTGTTATGTTCATGTATATGCTATCCCATAATGCGAGATACCAAGATATGCAATATGAATTCAAGCATAGTGGGGAGACCATCCACCAGCATATTAGGTGGTTCTTCAAGATAGTCTCTAATCTTACCCATAGATTCATTAAGCCTTCTCTTGCAAATCAAACTCACTCAAACATAACATCAAATCCTCGCTTCTTCCCTTACTTCAAGGTGCAATACTAACTTGGCATTCGTGGACAATAAATTTCTTTATTTTTAAAATAAAATCATTCATGTGTTTATATTGTTCTTGTAGAATTGCTTAGGAGCAATTGATGGTACTCATGTTCCCATCACTATAGACCCTAAAATTGCAGCTCTATATAGGAATAGAAAAAGCACACTAAGCCAAAATATTATGTTAGTGTGCGATTTTGACTTAAACATCACATTCATTTCATGTGGCTGGGACGGATTGGCCACGGATGCCCGGGTGCTTAGATCTGCTCAACTAAATGGTTTTCGTGTACCGGAAGGCAAATTTTACCTTGTTGATGGTGGATATGCCAACATGCCTTCATTCCTTGCACCATATCGTGCCGTTCGGTACCATCTCAAGGAGTTTGGGCGTGGTCATCGACGGCCAACAAACTACAAAGAATTATTCAATCAAAGCCATGCATTATTGCATAACCACATAGAGAGGGCTATTGGAGTTTTGAAGAAGCGTATCCTGATCTTGAAAGTAGGGACATTGCACCCTATTAAGAACCAAGTGAGGATACCAGTAGCCGCCGCTATATTTCACAATCTGATTAGGAGGCACAATGGCGATGATAGATGGTTGGATCATCAGCCACATAACCCACACAGTATATCACCTGAAGATTTTGTTGATGTTCCACAATATAGCAATGATGTTAATGCACTGAGTAATCAAACTCATCAAGGAAATGTTATTAGGGATGCTATTGCCATGGCAATGTGGAATGATTATGTTCATGATCATCCTAATCAGTTATGATTATGTAATGAAATGAGATGTAACGTGATGTAAGAAATGATTTGTATGTTTTACTCTTGTTTTTAGTATGATGTAATCAGATGCAATGTGTTGGAGAGACTATTATTAAGATTTAACACTAAATTATTCCATTTGAATAAGTTTATTGAAATATCACTGTACAAAAATGATGATCGGTAGAGATTCACCAAAATTTGCTTTCTAAAGCAAGGTCTACTTCGAAAAAGGTGTCACCAAAGGGTCAAGGCGGGGGAGCTTCACCAAAAACCATTGTCTCACAAAGGAAGACAACAGCCCCAAGAGGTATCAAATTATTTATGCATTGGTTTTTTCTGAATTCTTTTTTTTATGGAATAATTTCCTCAAATATTTCTTATCTTCTTCTATTTATTATTTGTGCAACATCAGAACAAGCAAGAGCTTCTTGGAACTCCATACTAGAGAAGGGTTTAGTTGATGTTATGAACGAAAACATGAACTTTTTTTGTAGAACTCAGAATGGATGGACACCTGAAGGGTGGAAGAGGATTGCGCAGGGTTTTCATGATAAATTCCCACATGTTGCATTTTCAAAATGACAAATATAAGATAAAGAAAAGGAGCTTAAGAGAGATTACCAGTTCTTGAAAGATGCAAGAACACAAAGTGGGGTATCCTGGGATGAAAAACTTAGCATGATTATTGCTGATGACCCTACAGTATGGAACAATATTAGTTTTGTAAGCATTTTTCCACAAGCTCCTACAATTACTATACATTCTAGTATTCACTTGTCTAATTTGTTACACTTAACAGTCTTTTCCTCGAGCTACGAAGTTCCACAACAAACCTTGTCCAATCTTTGATGTTTGGGAGAATTATATGATGGTAATTTATTAATTCTCAGATCTGTCTATAAACCATTTGAACCATCTTTCATTTAGCTATTGACATACCTTATCTTTTCTTGAGTAGGTCAAACTGCCGAGAGCCCCTTAAAATTCACATCCCTTAAGCCAACAAACACACAAGATCAACCAACAAACACAAGAGATCATATTGTTACACAAGTACTTCAAGGAAACCTCCTCAGGATAAAAGAGAGAAGAACCCCAAAAGGTGTAAACAAAATGGAAACATGGCTAACATGATGGAGAAGTACATAGAGCTGCGACGTGCCGATGTTTTGTATCGGCAATAATAATATGAGGCTACTCGTGAGACCTAAACTTGATGGACTGCAAAGGAACATGAAATAATTTATACTGGTTCAGACTCTCGAGATGAGGTAATATCCTACATCCAGTTGTGGTGTATTGCCTTTGAGGTTTCTCTGGTGAGATTTCTTCTTCTGCCCTCAGGGGGCGCCCTACCTCCTCTAATATACCAGGGATAGGTTACAGAGTAGAAATCCCAGTCGGACTCTGACCAAGGGATTTTCTTCTAGGAATACAACGTTCTCGACTAGGACTATATCATTTTCTTGTCGTATAAGGTTATATATGCCGAGTTCTATTGTATCTCTAATTATAAGGTTAGGCCCATCCTCTGTCTGAGTGGCCCATATGCTTCTCATGAGGTACCCGGGGGCCCACGGCCTCCACAGCAGCCCCTGAGACCTTCATAGTTGAGTCACAGCTGATGCTGAGTGCTCATCCTCCACGGTGAAGAATTTTCGAGTGCATTGCTCCCGAGTACTCTTTGTCCGAGTGCTGCTTTATGTTAGCTGGCAATGAGGCTATGAAGGGGTTCATAGAAAAATATGAATAGTGTGCACTGAATAGGCGCACCTATTAGGTATAGCCCCCCAACTTTATGCTTAATTGTAAAATAATTAAACATAAAGTCAAAGATCTTTTAACCTTGTAGTCTTTCCCGAGTAATATACTACACGGTATGTAGACTTTTCAGCATCATGTCAGCTGGAATAATTTTTGCTCAGGGCAATTGTTGACTAAGCATGTAAGCCGAGTGCCACTTCATGGATTTTAACCCAATATGTGGTCAGGTGCATCCTCAATTTTAATGGAGACCAGCTATTGATCCTTATAAGGATGTATCCTCAATACCTGGTAAATAATTAAGATACCCAAATGTATACACCCGGCTGTAGGCTTAGCGTGAAGCGTATCTAATTATTTAATTGGTTATTGTAAAATAGCACATGCATCACGATTTTAACGCCACCAGCAGGCGACTTAATAGGGCATGCTATTTAAGAACTCATATCTTTGGCCTACTACCGAATAAGCCAGCCTAAACCGACCTACCCAGCGCAGCCCTATAAAATTGGCATCCCTCGCATGTCAGGATAAGTACTTCAGCGTCGGTAACCGCAATCAGCTAGAAGAATCCTTGTCCGCAAGCCTTTCCGAGTTATATTCTGGATGCAGCATGGTTGCCACAGATGTCCGAGTAGGTATATTGCAGGATCTACTTGCCCTCCTCAGGTGTGACGCAGTGCATGAGAACTCCGGATGCGCTTCGACGATATAGGTCTTCTCTGAATACGATAAAGGTTTTGCTCCGTCGCTTGATTTACTCGGCTTTGTTGTAATCTTTAGGAAGTTCGTATTCTAGTGAAAATCAAACGATTGGAGTTTCCTAGTCTTGAAAAATAATGAGTACCTCCGTAGATTCTGGGTTTGATGTGCTCTTGACTGAAAGCTCCAGTAGTGGCTTGTTGCCATGTTTTTGCCAGATAGGTACCCGAACGCTGCGCTAGCGCAGGATTCGACTGGCGACCCTCTTGGGACATACCTAACCTGACAAAATTATAGCCGAATAAGATACCCGAACCTCGTATTAGCATAGTATTCAGCTGGCGACCCTCATGGGGCATACCCTACCCAACAGAATTATGGCCAAATAAGGTACTCAAACCTTGCATCAGCATAGGATTCGGCTGACGACCCTCATGGGGCGTACCTTACCTAGCAGAGTGGTACCTGAGCTCCGACTGGTACCAGAAGTTGGTTATTAGCCGAATAAGGTACCCAAAACTCGCATTAGTATAGGATTCGGCTGGCGACCCTCATGGGATGTACCCTACCCAGCAGAGTTGTGACCCAATAAGGTACCCGAACCTAGCATTAGTATAGGATTCGGCTGACGACTCTCATGGGATGTACCCTACCCAGCCAAGTGGTACTCGAGCCCCGACTGGTGCCGGAGGTTGGTTATTAGCCCACATGGAGTGTACCAAAGTAAAGGTGACATTCAAGTCCCGGCTGGCGCGAGTACTCGGTCAATAGCCCTCGTGGAGCATTCAAGTGATTCTTGAAGGGTCGCACTCCAAGTGTATCATGGCAGACTGGTCCAGCCCTCGAGCGTAGGAGATAGGCTCGTAGCCCCGAGTTCCTGTTACGTGTATCTGGAACTGGCCCTGCATTATAAACATATCGGATAAGTAGCATCTGTTGAAGAAAACAATCACCGGAAGAAAATTTATGTATTTTACAATAGATGTAAATATGTGTTCATCCTCGTATTGATATTAATTTCCCCGAGTAGTTGACCATTTACGTTTAAACACTCTGCTCGACTAGTCATAGCCCCCTAGCGTTGGAAGTCGGCTCGTGGCTCTTTCCCAGACACGCGTTTTGGGTGACTTGAGTTCGTCTTTCGTAGAGCAAAGTTTCACGGATCGGAATTTATACTACTCAAGTACTTGTGTAAGCTGCTGCGACATTGGCGAGGCCGAGTGAGGAATATTTATCAGAAAACAACTTAGCTGTTTAGTATTGCACAAGTTGGGAGTGGGGATTCCATCCTTGCATTTGAGCTTGTGAGCCTCCGAACATATCACTTGTCGTTATGATAATCTTCAGTTCTAGGAGGTTGAAGACAGTTGTGACCGACTGCCACAATGAAGTCATCCGATTTGCGTTTGCGGTTCCCGGCTTTAGTCGGAGCTGCGTCATCGGTGTCCTTCCGCTCTTTCTGTCGGGGTGCCTTTTTTTGTCATCAAGGGCCTCAGCAACAGTGTCGGCCAAGTCAGCGTATTTGTTCACCATGTCGAATTGACTGAGTTGGGAGGCTTCCGAGTGAATTTAGTGATGAACGGGGGTCTTTGACTCTTTTTCGAAAGGCGGTGATGACGACCTCATCCTTCATCATTGGGATTGAATTCCTCTTCTCAGAAAACCTCTTGATGAAATCACGAAGAGACTCGTTCTTTCTTTAATGCAACTGATATAGATCGTACTCGGAAAATGGCCTCTCATACGTTTCTTGGTAATTGGCGATGAAGCGTTCCCGGAGTTCTCCCTAGGAGCCGATTGATCTCTTAGGAAGTCCTGTTATCCATGTCCTCGCTGAGTCGGCTAGAGCAACTGGGAGGTGGTTAGCCATAGCCTTGTGATCTCCTCAGCTGCTCGGATCGCTAGAGTGTAAACTGTGAGCCAGGACTCGGGATTGGTCTTCTCGTCGTATTTTTCAATTCCAGTCGGCTTGAAGCTTGACGACCAGTCGACTTGTTGCAGCTCGTGGGTGAAGGCCGGTACACCTTCATTTGTGTGAGGACTCCGATTCTGACTACGGCAGTGAAACCGCTCATGGTGGAGGCCGAAGCGCTCATTCTTGTCTTTTAGTAGGCAACGCTCATCTTCCTTGCCTTCGTAGCATCGTGCGTTGATGTCTTGCCAAAGATCACATCGTAGTTGACTTCGGACGTCCTGGTTATCCCGACGGTCGTCTTGATGTCGGTGCCGCCGGTCATTATTGTGGTTGCGGAGTGACGTGTGGCGTGACTTCGTGTGTAGCTGACTAGAGCCGGTCGCTCGGCGTCGCATTGAGGCAGATGAGATCACCGTTGGAGAAGCCGACTTGTTAGTCGATACGAGTGTGTTGCTCGACTATTGACGCTGCTGGCATGTAGCAGCGGTGATCATGGCTTTAATCCTTGCTATCGTCGGGGTGACCTGGTAATCATGCCCAAATTGCAGTGTATCCAGTAGAGTTGCGGCGGCCACAACATTCTGTTGAGGAGTTATAAAAATGTTGTGGTCGCCAACTCGGGTATGGAGGATATCTTGTTGAGCATCCGCCCAGCCTTGCGCAGATCGTCATTGCGGGCATCGCGCTCGGCCTGTAAGCGTCTTGCGTCTTCCTCCTGTTGTTCTCGTAGTCGGCTGGCTTCCTTCTCTTGTTGTTCTCGTAGTCGGTGTGCCTCTTGAGTGGGAGTTAAATCCTTGGATATCATAAAGACTTCACGTGGCGGAGAGAAGCTTGCCGAACTGCCGTCTGACTTAGAGTCGGAGTCCGAATAGTTGAGGGGGGTAATAACGACCCTAACCTCCCTAGATCCAATCTCGAGCGGCTCTGAGCCGTATCCGAGTTGAACTCCAGGGGATCGGGTTTGCCGCGTCAGATGCTGATTGAAGTTATCTGCAGCATTGCCAAGTCCAAACGAGAGATTGACGATCTCCTCATTTCTTAGCCTGATCTTGGCTGGCTCGAGGCCGAGTCCAAGTCAAACACCGAAAGAAAGAGTTGTCTCGAGACCCGGGCATATTGAAGATTGCCGCAGCATGTCACCGACGATTGTTGCAGCGTTGAGTAGGCCGACTGGCACGGAGTCGGCTTGGTCTTTGGCCGATCGGATCGGATGTGAGTTGGACAGGGTAAGGTTGCCGAATTTGTCGGCAACGAAGTCAAGGCTCCTAAAGCTGATTGTTTGCCCGGGGAAGAAGTTGATGCCATCAACTCCCTCGATTGGATCTATCAGGTTTGATGAAGATGATCTCGACGAAGCTCCTACCTGGTGCGCCATCTGTCGATGTTTTGTATCGGCAATAATAATATGAGGCTACTCGTGAGACCTAAACTTGATGGACTGTAAAGAAACACGAAACAATTTATACTGGTTCAGGCCCTCGAGATGAGGTAATACCCTATGTCCAGTTGTGGTGTATTGCCTTTGAGGTTTCTCTGGTGAGATTTCTTCTTCTACCCTCAGGGGGCGCCCTGCCTCCCCTAATATACTGGGGGACAGGGTTACAGAGTAGGAATCCCAGTCGGACTCTGGCCAAGGGATTTCCTTCTAGAAATACAACGTTCTCGACTAGGACTGTATCTTTTACTTGTCGTATAAGGTTATGTATGCCAAGTCCTATTGTATCCCTAATTACAAGGTTAGGCTCATCCTCTATCCGAGTGGTCCATATGCTTCTCATGAGATACCCGGGGGCCTATGGCCTCCACACGACGTAAACAAGCTGAGGAGGAAATGGAACGGGAGAGAGAGAGGCTACAAAGCAAGTTGATGAATTTGCAATCAAGAAGTGTATTCTTGTATTGGGCACAATGAAAGAACTGTCCCATAAGTAAAATGTCCAAGCATTTGATGTTTTCAAGGATGCTCAAAATAGAGAAATCTTCATTAGTGCTGATCCAGTATCTAGAATTTTGTGGTTGAGACTTTAGATGGTGAGTGGCATTTATTTGAGTTATTCATTAGAGGTGCACAACATGTAAATTTGAGTTATTCATATCTGAGCAACTTTCTCACTCTTTATTTTTTTTTCTTGTATTGATAGGGACGATACACGTGAGATAACAGCTTTGGTTAGGTATGTCCTGCCTAGAATATTCTCTATCTTTACCACTAGAAGTCTAGAACCATCTGAATGTTCTACATCTCAATATTAGAAATGTTAATGTTCTGAATTGTGGTGTTAAGGTGCAAAAAGGATTCCTAGACCAACATCAGACTTGTAGTTTACTTTAATCAAAATCCATAGGTTTCAAAATATGATTGCAGTGTCAGGTTACATCATATATTTTGATTATAGCAGTTAGGAAAAATGGAAAGAGAAATTCACAATCTATAAATGAAGGGTTAACTCTCATCTGGATTTTTTAGAAGTGTATAAATAGACAGAAACGATGTAACTGTTGTTATTCTAGCAGCTGTACACTTGTATTATCAGTGCCATGTTTGGTTACAGCACTCATCACATCTAGGTATGCATCATCTAGGGTCAAGTGTTGTTTAGCTGTAACAGAATGGAGACAAAGGCTAATCTGCAGCTAGCTTTTGGCTGGGCAGCTTTTAATCAGTTTGTTGTAAATGGGCTTGCAGGTACATGTTGTCCAAGCTAAATACTGAGAAGCAAATTTGGCACCTGATAACTGGATGTATGGGGCTGGATTTTAAGTGCTGCTAGTTAAGCTACTTTAGTTATCAGAATATGAACTACTTTTGTATGCCACTACTCAGATTTGTGCTGATATTTATGTATCACATTTTTCCCTGTAGCAGCAATGAAGGTGCTCATTGGGTGGAGATGGAATGGCAGGAACGTCTCAACTTTAGACAAAACTAGATTTGTGTGACCCTGTGTTATCAGGCTTTTAATTAATTTCTGAAAATTATATTTTCACATGTATTATATTATTAAATAATTTTTTTAGGGTGTGACAAACCTACCCCCTAAATAGAATCTCGCCCCCGAGATTCGGAGGAACTGGCGAAGAGGTGAGGGTGGGCAGATTTTAACTATCTTCTCGCTCCCAAGTAGCTTCATCCTCAGAATGATTGCTCCACTGAACTTTACAGAAACGGATCGCTCGATTCCTGGTTCTCCTTTCACTGGTTTCTTAGATACGAACTAGTTTTTCCACATAGATCAAATCCTCCTGGATTTCAATCTGTGCTGGATCAGCTTCCTCTGTAGGCACTCGAAGGCATTTCTTTAACTGTGAGACATGAAACACATCATGAATCCCTGCCATGGTCTGGGGTAACTCCAACTGGTATGCCACCTCACCCTTGCGACTCAGAATCTTGTATGGTCCCACAAAACGTGGTGCCAACTTTCCCTTGGTCTTAAACCGATGAACACCTCGTAGCGGCATGACTTGAAGATACACATAATCTCCTTTGTCAAAACTTAAATCCCTTCGGCGGTTATCAGCATAACTCTTCTGACGGGACTGTGCTACTCGTAACCTTTCTTGTACAATTTTTACCTTCTCCTTGGCTTCCCTCAAAATGTCGGTTCCAAAAACTTGGCGTTCCCCCGTTTCATCCCACAGGAGCGGGGTACGACACCTTCGACCGTATAATGCTTCATACGGAGCCATCTGAAGACTGGCTTGGTAACTATTGTTGTAGGAAAACTCCGCATAAGGCAAACTCTTGTCCTAACTCCCACCGAAGTCTAGGGCACAAGCTCTTAGCATATCCTCTAGAATTTGATTAACATGTTCGGTCTGACCATCCGTTTGTGGGTGATAAGCAGTACTAAAGTTTAAATGGGTACCCATCTCCTCCTGGAGTTTCTGCCAGAACTTTGAGGTGAACTGACTACCCCTGTTGGATACAATCTTCTTAGGTACGCCGTGTAAACACACTATTCGTGCCATATATAACTCTGCTAACTTGCTGCCAGAATGTGTAGTCTTGATTGCGATGAAGTGAGCCACCTTGGTAAGCCTGTCAACCACTACCCAGATTGAATCATATCCTGAAGATGTCTTTGGCAATCCAGTGATAAAGTCCATCCCTATTTCTTCCCATTTCCACTCAGGTACCTTCAATGGTTGCAACAACCCTGCTGGCCTCTGATGTTCTGCCTTCACTTGTTGACATATATCGCAGACTGTGACATACTCAGCTATCTCTCGTCTCATATTGGCCACCAAAACTTCTCCTTCAGATCTTGATACATCTTGGTACTGCCAGGATGGATAGAATATTGGGTGTTGTGAGCTTCTTTCATGATAATATCTTTCAACTCTTTGTCATCTGGCACACATATTCATTCTCCTAACCATACTGTTCCATGTTCATCTTCAGAGAATCCACTGGCTTTTCCTCTTCTCATGTTCTTCTTGATCTCTTGGATGTCACGATCATTGACTTGGGCCTCTCTGACTTGGTCTATAAGCGTGGGATGTGCCTCTAATGCTGCTACGAAATCTTTCTTGACGATTCCCAAACTTAACAGTTCAAATTCTGCACATAACTCCCAAGACAAACGTCGTCCTTTGGAAGCATTGCAATAACTCTTTCTGCTAAGAGCATCTGCCACCACGTTGGCCTTGCTAGGGTGATAATGGATCCCAATATCATAATCCTTGATTAACTCCAACCATGTTCGCTGACGAAGGTTCAAATCTGGCTGGGTGAAGATATACTTCAAACTCTTGTGATCTGTGTACATCTCCGTACGATTACCCATAAGGTAATGGCGCCATATCTTCAATGCATGAACTACTACGGCCAATTCCAGGTCATGGGTAGAGTAGTTTTTCTGATGTGGCCATAACTGCCGAGACGCGTAAGCGACCACTCTTCCATCTTGCATCAAAACACATCCTAAACCTTGTCGGGATGCATCACAGTAAACTTAGAAATCTTTCCTAGGATCAGCCAAAGTCAACACCGGTGTCGATACCAGATGCTTCTTCAGTTCTTGGAAACTCTGCTCACACTCAGACGACCATTGAAATTTAACGTCCTTCTGGAGTAACCGAGTCATTGATTTGGGAACCTTCGAGAAGTTCTCTATGAACCTGCGGTAATATCCCGCAAGACCAAGGAAACTCCGTATTTCTGAAACTGTTTTGGGTTGTTTCCATTTGGTGATTGACTCCACATTGGCCGGATCCACAACAACACCTTCAACAGAAAGGACATGACCAAGGAACTTCACTTTCGACAACCAGAAGTCACATTTACTGAACTTAGCGTATAGCTGATGCTCTCATAACTTCTCCAATGTTAACCGAAGATGCTACTCATGTTCTTCCTTAGTCTTGGAGTAGACAAGGATGTCATCAATGAAGACCACCACAAACTTATCTAAGTACTCCATAAACACCTTGTTCATCAAGTTCATGAAGAAAGCTGGGGCGTTAGTAAGCCCGAAAGACATGATTGTACACTCATATAACTCATAGCGGGTGGTAAAAGCTGTCTTGGGTATATCTTCCTGTCGGATCCTGAGTTGATGATATTCGGAATGAAGATCTATCTTGGAGAATACCGTGGCTGCTTCCAACTGGTGAAACAGATCATCAATCCTGGGCAATGGGTACTTATTCTTGATGGTGACGTCGTTCAACGCTCTATAATCCACACACATCTGTTGGATATGATCCTTCTTCTCCACAAAGATAACTAGTGCTCCCCATGGTGAGGTGCTCGGTCGAATGAATCATTTCCGTTCCAAATCTTCCACTTGCTTCTTTACTTCTGCTAACTCATTGGCCGTCATTCGGTATGGTCTTTTGTGGATGGGGGCGGTTCCAGGTACCAGATCTATCTGGAACTCTATGTCTCTCTTGGGTGGCATGCCTAGCAGATCATCAGGAAACACATCCGGGTAGTCTCTCACCACCGAGATTTCTTCTAGGGTAACCTGATTGAGAATCACTTTTGGGGGTTCAACTGGCGGGGTACGGAATATCACTTTATGCCCTAGGTTACTAGTTAAGGTGACTTCCCGGTTTGCACAGTTTATCATTCCTTTATATCTGGTTAGCCAGTCCATCGCTAGAATGACATCTAGATCTTTGGATTTTAACAGAATCAGGTTGGCTAAAAAGGGTGGAGGGCATTTGATTACTATGGGTGTGCTTATCATTAATGGGTTAGCCAACTTTTCTACCCTTATCCCATTCTTTCCCGCAAAATTTTCAGACAAAAATGAATGTGTAGCACCAGAATCGAAAAGTACTATGGCAGGAACTGAGTTAACAGGAAATGTATCCAAGACCACATCTGGGGCGACTTCGGCTTCCTTGGTTGTGACATGATTGACCCGAGTCTTAGGCAGGTTGGAGTTGTTTTGTCTTGGCGCGGCTGACCTGGGTCCCTGACGCTTTGGCTTCGGGCATTGATTAGAGAAATGCCCCGGCTCGTTGTAGTTGTAGCATACCAAAGTCTTGCCTTCTTGCTCCTGCTTGACCGGTTGGTTCTATGATGGTGCACCAACCGGACGAGAGGAAGGATGATTAGCCATTACACCACTGCCAGTGTTGTTGTAGAATTGGCGTTGGGAACGGGGTGCAGTCGGTGGTCCTCCCGGGCGAGTCTGAGGGGGTACTGCCATACGCGGCCTCTGGTTACTAGGTTGTTGTGCCCTCATGCTAGCAATCTTGCGCTTTCTCTGCTCCATCCGATTGTGCTTGTCTTCCTGCCGGATGGCCTTGTCAACGAGTTTCTGAAAATCTGAGTAGTCCCCTAAGATCAATTGGACGGAGAGTTCATCATTCAATCCATCAAAAAACTTCTCCTGTCCTTCAGCATCGGAGCTAACATCTTCCGGTACATAACGGGTGAGACAATTAAACTCATAGAGGAACTCGGTCACTGACCTATTCCCTTGCTTTAGTGCTTGGAACTCCCGCTTCTTTAGGGCCACCACTCCTACAGGAATGTGCGTCTTCTTAAAAGCTACTGAGAATTCGGCCTAAGTAATGGGCTGACGTTCTGTTCTGTTAGCTCGGAAGTGGTCCCACCATTCCGATGCAGGTCCATGTAACTGATGGGAAGCAAATGAGACCTTCTCCTGGTCCGTGCATTGAAGAAGATCCAGCTTCTTCTCAATGGCATGTAACCAATCCCCTGCTTCTACTAGGTTGATCGTACTGGAAAAAGTGTAAGGCCTCACTCGTAAGAACTCTATGAGTTTGTTCTGGGGTGTAGGAGGTATCTGTTGTTGAGGCACCTGGTGCTACTAGCTCTGCATGTGCTGGAACATCATATTCATAAGATGCGTTTGATTGGCAAGCACTTGTGCTATAGTGAGATTGTCATCCGAAGGCGGCTGTCGGCGAAATGGGACCAGGGGTCCCCAGTCCCCGGGGACGCGAGGGTCTTCGGCCACGCGCCTACTCTGGGCCCACATTCTATGCAAGAAAAGGCCGGCTACGGCGGCTAAGTCCCTGGGCTCGGGCACTGCCTTAACTCGGCGCCCGATCCCGGGAGCCACTCCCCGGGCCCCGAGTCCCGGGGACCACCCCGCGCCCGAAGCCCGGCGCCCGGTCCCGGGAGCCACCTCCCCGGGCCCCGAGTCCCGGGGACCATCCCGTGCCCGGACCTCCGGGTCCCGGGTCACACAGCTTCGGCCCCGGGTTGCGTCCCCGGGGCACGTTACAGGGACGTTCCTGGTCCCGGGCGCCGCTTCCCGGGCCCGGGACTCACGTCTTCCGTCCCCAAGGAGCTCGGCGCCGCCCCGGGCATGAGGTTGACTCGGACGGACCGGCTCTCCAACTACCCGCATTAACGACGAGGCGACCGGGCGTGACGCGCCTGGCTTCCGTGGGCCCGCTTCCTGTGCCGTCAGAAACTCCTTTTGACTATGGAGGCTTCCTTCGTTGTGTAGTCAGAACCTTTTGACTATGCAGGCGCCCTTTTTCCACGTCCAGGCTGCAGAGGCATGCGCCGTCACCTCCCCCCGCTCCATCCGCTCACGACGACGTGCAGCAGCAGCTCCGGCGTGACAGTGGGCAGACCTACTCCGGCGTGGGCTCTCCTCCAGCGCGGCGCGGCAGACGGGCGCGGACGTGCACGACAAGACATAGCATAGCTGGCTCTCTCTCAGGAAAACTGGGCACTGTGGACTCCCCTTCGGTGATAAAAGGAGGATCCAGGCCAATGGAAAAGGGCAGCTTAGGTGGAGCCCGGTTCTTCTTCTTCTTCCTCAGCTAAGCCCCCGAGGGAGGACTTAGCTCCCGAGCTGCTCCCGTTCGCTCCCGGCTAGCTCCCGAGCGCCGGCAAGCGGGCCGAGCTCACCTTGTAACAGTCATACCACATTCATCTCCACATAGCATACACACAGGAGTAGGGTATTACGCCACCGAGCGGCCCGAACCTGTCTAAACGCCTCCTCTCTCTCTCTCGCGCGATTGTCACGGTTCGGATGGTCCGGTCCCGAAACGGACGGTCCGAACCCCTCTATCTCCCAGCTCGGGCCCCCGGTTCCCGAGCGCCGATCCGTCTGTTGGTCCACCGGACGCCGCAGTCACCTGAGAACTACTCCCCTGGCCGAATCTCAAAGGGGGGTCTCCTAACTTCCCGCCGTCGAGGTTCTATCCTCCGACAGCGGCGGTCCATTGGGTGCACCTCCCTGATTGTTTGTTCCAGTGCTAGTGTCCTGACCACCTCCATTGCGAGTATTCACCATCTGTAGGGATTAGAATAGGCGAGAAACAGGGGAGAACCGTTAGAACAGGTGTTATTTACTTAAACTTCAACTTTTATTAATCTAATCTGAATGTTTAACATTTATGTTGCTTAAACCCACACCACACCACAGGAAACACCTAACTGAAGGAGTTACATCACCACCCTCTGACATAAACTGCCATCTAAACCCACACACTCACAAGCATCACCTAAACACACAACGGCTAACACAACGCTCTAGGGTGAACTACTACTGAGGTTCAACTTAACGAGGTGAAGGGCTTCGTCTTGCGTTAGAATTGTGCTCGGATTCCTCTTCATCCTCCTGGGTTTCTCCCCACTCCACTTCAGAATGGGTACGAGTTCCACTGTCTCCTGACCTTTCTGAAGGGGTGCTAGCTTCCGACTCCTCCAGATCCTCTTCCTCTGCATCATCAGCATAAGCCACGGGTGGAACTAATCTGAGTGGGACCTGCTCACTGAGCAAGCGGGTCCTAGACGCGAGCTGAATCCGAGGTGGTAGGCGAACTCTCTTCCTTGCAGTGGTGCGGATCTTGGCTCCTCTAGGGGGTGCTTCTCCTTTCGGCTGTGCCAACTCCCTCTTCAAACGATCCACTTGGTTTTGCAGTCTGCAAATCTTAGTACGTTTCTCATTCTCTTGATCATGAGCCGCTATCATCACATCTGCATGAGCATTATCCATGGCGCGGAGCATCCTCACCAAGCGTTGCATGATGGCACTGTTCTCTGCCCTAGGGTATTGGTAATTGTTGTACTAATCATTGTGGGTCCTGAGCGGATGGTAACAGTAAGCAGTATGCCTCAAGCGGACGGCATAACGGTGGCGAAGTTCTCCAATGGCCTCTAGTGCCACTTCCTGACATGCGTGCTCAAAATCCCTTCCTCCGGCTCCAAAGATCATGGACGGGACTCCTTCACGATCACTTGAAATTGTCAACCGAACCCGACACTTCTCTTCAACTGGATTATGAGTGACTTGTCGATACTCGGGGGCTGGGTTGAATCCTATGACAAATGCCATGTCTCGAAGCTCCTTGACGAATACTCTGACTCCAAACAGATGCACGGGCTCACGATTCGACATCTATGGAGTGTGACGAGAGGCAAAAATTTTTGATTAAATGAAACAAAACAGGTTTATGTATAAATAAAAATAGGAAGGGTAGCAAGGTAATTTGGAAATAGATCGGGGAAGAAAAATAACTGGACATTTTTTTTGAAGAGAACGGGGAAAGAGCAGTTCTACCAAAAATCTTAGAAGGCTTCTATGGGTTACTATTTGGCTGGACCTAAAGTCAAGGAGGCTTTGATACCAACTTGTCATGCCTAGAATTTCCATCCAAAAATCCAATCGCTTACTTGTGTATTAAATCCTCGTCCAGGAATCAGCCGAGATACATAATAACAAATTTGGTAATAGAGTACAAATCTATATTGAATAAAGTGACGAATGTATAATTATTACAGAGGCAGATGGAACCTCTCAAGCAAATAAAAAGTCTACACAACGGAATTAACTAGCGATAACAACGTCTCCATAATCCACAGGCAAACTTGACTTGGACCCAGCCTAGTCCTCCAAATCTTCTCTTTCACTATTGTACTCTTCTTGTGATGATTTGATATTGCAAGGTGAGTACATGGAATACTCAACAAGCCATATAGTAAATATGCAAGTGCACAGGATAGCAAAGGATGGCATATAGGGCTAATTTGCATAAATAGCATTTAACTAAAACAATTAAGAGAGAATTAAAACAGTGGAGCAATTAAGCAATATTAAATCAACACTGTACAACCCACCTGGCTATACAGGCCCAAACCATCCCAATCCGGATGTCTCGTACACATTTATGCATAAATTAATAAATGAGACTAATCATGAAAAATATCATTCAGTTTGTCCATGACCGTGGGCACGGCTATTCGAACAATTTTACTCTGGCTAGAGGTGTACAACTTTACCCACAAGACACAACCCCACAACATGTCTCCATGCGCCTTGGCACCACCACGGTACCTTGAAAAGGAGTTGTGACAAGACTCTTCACATAACACGCCCAACAGAATGATCACCCGCCAAGTCCCCAGTAGAGGTGGCCCAATCTCCAGGCTAGAGAAACTCTTGGCTCCCAAACATATGGTCTTATTAACATTGCCATTGTGGATTTATTGACACTACCACCTATCAACTAAACACACCATGATGTCTCCTGCTGAGACATGCTATGCTACAAGTCCAGCCGTTGCCTATGCTGGCTTGTGGTTAGTACGGTAAATGCTTCACAACAGTAGCTCGTGAACTGGTCCTTAACTATCATGAGCACCGCTAGCAACAAAACCAATCTAGTGCTCACAACCCACTATTCATCCATGTTTTAGTTGCCCATTAAGAATCAGTCTCACACGACCACCGTCGTGAACAGAACCATCATCATTTTATGTGTAATCATATGTGATTAACAACCTTTATGTGATTCTACAGTTTCTAAGCAGGGCTAAGCAACCTAGAATTATTCTAGCTAACCAATACTTCAGCTAGCTAGTCATATTAATCCCATAGGCACAAAGGCAGGTTATCAAAACAATAGGCTATAAACAAGGATCAGGGTTTCCCTTCCCGATTTCATTATAAAATAAATACACCTTTGAATCAAAACAGAAATTTAAACCATAGGATCAACATGCTCAAAGGGTTGTGGGCCTGTGTGACTTGCCTTGTTGCTCTGCAAAGTCCTCCGAACCCTCCTCAGCGTAAATCGGCTCTTCCGGAACGTCCGAAACTATAGGCAAATAACAAAACAAGCAAAAACAGTACATAAGAACATAGCAACATCACTTGTGAATATTTTTAATGGATAGATCTCAATTTTTAAATAATTTAGAGACTTGAACGACCTCAATCCGAGTTCGTATGAATTAGTTATGATTTTTAGAAGTTTAAACCGATTAAAACTATTTATAGGAAATATTAAAGCAATAATGAAGCAATAATGAATTAATTTTGAAAAGAAAAAAGAGATTTATTACATCATCAGAGAGTGCTCCACCATAGACCGAGTTCACGGGATCGGCTCACGGGTTTTGACGGTTACGATGGATTGGATCTAGATCCGACGGCTCGGATTTATCCTGATGTCGACGCTCAGATGCACGACACTTGGCGTCGATCTGGCAGCCACGAGGATGGAGAGGTGACGCGGCGCCTAACGGGGCGATGACGTGGATGACTGGCGATGGCGACGACTCGGGCGGCAAGGCTTGCCGGTGATCTAGGGCACAGCGGCGGCTGCAGTTTGCACCAAAAGGACGAGCTCGACGAGACGAACTCACTTAACGGTCACTCGGCGACGAACTGCGATGACTTGACCACCAGCGACGAGAAAAGGCGGCGGAGACCTTCGGGTACTCGACAGTGACGGCGCTCCGGCGGGGAAGGGCGGCTACTAGGGGGGCCGACGAGGTGCTGCTCTACCTGGAGAACACAACTGGGTTGTCGACAAAGGGCGGCAATGAACCAAGCGGTGGCGCAGCGCGTCTGGACTTGGCGGCGGCGGCGGCGTTGGGATCTAACCATGGCTGGGGCTCTCCGGGGTGTCTAGGGCTGGAGCGAGGGCAACGGCGAACAGAGAGGAGGACGGTGGTACTTATAGGGTCGCCAATTGGAGGAGTCCGAGGCGGATAAGGCGGCTATGGCGGCGGCAAACTCGGATGGCGGCGGGTCTCCATGGAAAGCTCAAGTTCGGGCTCAAAACTTAATCGTTTTGCTCCGGGTTTTGAGGGGATTGGCGGCGGGCATAGGGGGGAGGATTTTCCCTCAACCAATTCGAAGAGATCACGAGCGGGGCGACCGGATTTCACGCAGGACGGTGGCACCGGCTCAGGCTCGGACTCTGCCTAGGGAAGACGAAGACCCCAACAAGTGGGGTCCACCTGTCGGCGGCAAAAAAGAAAGAGAGGGTGAGTAGGCCGACCTGGGCCGCGATGGGCCAAAATTGGCCCATGGCCTCGGGAGGAATTTAAAAACCTTTTTCCAATTTATTTATTCACTGATTTGGTTTTTGATTTATTAAAAATACTTCCACAGCTCAAATAATTCCCAGAAAAATCCAATGACTACAAGAATTAAATAAGTATTTAATAAACTTTTCTCTGGCCCATTTTTACATTGAAATTTATTTGGGATTTTTATTAGCCACTTCTTTAGGCTTTTAATTAATTTCTGAAAATTATATTTTCGCAGGTATTATTTATTAAATAATTTTTTAGGGTGTGACAGTATCTAACCCACTAGGCCAGTCGGCCAGTGGGTCTAAAAAACGACCAGCCAGCCCCTCAGCAGCCCAACCCAACCCCAAGAGGGCTGGGAAGCGACCAGTGACGGACCAGGCCAAGAAGAAGGATATGTCGAGTAAGGCATCAGGTGGTCCGGTGATCAAAGACCCCAGCAGCGCAGCCCCTGGACCAACCAGCCCTAGGACCACACCGCCAATTACCTCCATGCCCTAGTCGGCTACACCTAGTACGATGCCGACCGGGCCAAAATCCACACCGCCGACTGCCGCGCCCACGAGCCCGACAGTCGGCAGTTCTCCACCGCTGAGCAGGCCTTCAGGCCCATCGCCGACCACCTCCACCCCTCCCTAGCGCACAGGGATGGAGATTCAAGACTTCCAGAAGGTATGAAAATACTCAGTCTTCAGAAAATCTTGAGTAGTTTTGCAACATCTTGATTACTGAATAATCCTGCAGGAAGCCAAGTGACGCTGATCCAAAGGGGACAGCGCCACTAACCTCCGCAGCCACTCCCGTCCCGATTGAGGCCGAGATCGCAGAGTCGCAGCCTGAGCTGAGTGCCATCCTAGTCCCTGAGGCTGAGACAACCCACTCGGCCAAGCTACAGACTTCACCCAGTCAGGACACCATAGCTGACGTCCCAATTACCGAGCTTGCCGAAGATCCAGCACCTCCAGTTGATCCAAGGCCCAAGACTCCCACTCCTCTACTTTCTTCATCTTCCGACGACTGCGACCTCCCCAGGCTCGAGGCTCCTCCTCCAAACTTCCCCCAGACATTCTACTGGGTTACACCGGAGGGGGAAGAACAAACTTTCAAGCACAATGAGGAAGCCGCCTAGAGGTAGCGAGTCAGAATGATGGAAGCTGCTATTGCTGCATCAAGGAGTATCCAGGTACATAGTCTCTCCAACGATGTTTGTTGATTTACAGTTTCTTAAAATCTTCTGCTATCGTAGCTTGACTTATGTGACTGCAATATATATTGTGCAGCAAGTAGTAGATCAGTCTGAGAAGATGGGTAGGGTCCTTTCCTAACTCACTGCTCAGCTGACTCAACTCCACCAGCTCCAAGTTGCTAAAGACAATTTGGAGAAGACCAGCAAGGAGAGAGAGGAGTGGCTGAAGGACTCGGTAAACAAGCTCAGGGACGAGAATTGGGAAAAGACAGGGACCATCAGAGGTATGTTTCCCTTCTGCCCGAGTAACTCCAATCATCTTCTCAATAATGTTGATCTTTGACTTTTGTTTGGTTGTAGCTCTAGAGACAAACCTGAACAACCAGTTCCTTGAGATTGAACGCCTGAAGGAGCTCGAAAAGGCGAAGTCCAAGGTGGACACCGAGTACGCAAGTAAGCTTCATATTGCTCTGGTACTCTGTCCGACTAGACATCCAGATTATCTGATGCATCTTTTCTGTGTGAGCAGCCTTCAAAGCCAATTCTCAGAACCAATTCGGCGCCTTTGCTGAAGAGATTAAGATAATAAAGGAGTCGCAGAACATCATAGTTGATTCCGCGAAAACTTTATTAGATATCATGCAGCCAAGCCTTGCCGAGCCCAGCTGCAGTTTTATCTCCCAGGTGGCGCAACATCTTGAAGAGGCCCCTGCCCTTCTGAAGAAGTACTCATCCGAGCGCGTCGTTGTAGGGATTGCCCAAGCATTGGCTATGACGAAGTCTCTCTACCCCCGGGTGGACATTGAGGCCATTGGAGAAGGATTTGCTGAAGGCACTACCCCGGAGGAGTGATTGGAATTGATTAGCCAGGTTAGGTCTACTGCTGAGGCCATTGCCAAGGATCTGCCCATGTAAACATGAACTTTAATTAGTCGGTGTCTGACAGGAAAAATGTGGAAATACTGCAAATGCTTTTTGATGTTTGTTGTTATATCTTACCAAGTACTTGTTTTATTTTAGCCATCATTAGTTTTACCCGACTAGCTAGTTTATGCTGAGTGGTTTGAGATCAACTTTAAGAAGCATTCACCTCATGAGACTGTACTCAGCAAAGCTTAGCATTACCATTATAAAACTTTATGACTTAGACAAAACAAGATCGAACTTTATAAACGACAAGAGACATGTATCACCATGTAGCCCCCGACTCACTACTTGGTTGAAACAAGCGGCGTAGTGAGTCAGAGTAACAAACTTTACTTGTAGATATGTAAATGGAGTACAAAACTCAAGTATAGAAAGGACATAGTTGTTCTATGTTTCATGAGTTCTTGACTAGGACGCTGTCTTCTGTCTGTAGTTGGTAGGCATCCGGACATGTCACCTCAGCGATAATGAACGACCCCTCCTATAAGGGAGATAGTTTATGCCTGTCTTTGGCCGTTTGGATTTTCTCAAAACGAGATCTCCCACCGAAAAGGCGTGGCCACGAACATTTTGACTGTGATAACGACACAGACCTTGAAGATACCTTGCCGACTGAATAGTTGTGATGTTCCTTGCTTGTTCCAACTGATCTAGCTCGACTAGTCGATCTTCGGTTGATTTGATTTTTGAGTGGGCCCGAACTCACGGAGAGCCGAACTTTATCTCGGTTGGTAACACAGCCTTGGCACCATAGACTAGGAAGAAAGGGGATTGCCTTGTTGCCCGACTAACCGTGGTTCTTAAAGACCAGAGAACGGATGGAAGCTCTTGCACCCACCGCTCTGCATATGGTTATAGTCATGTTAACGCCAAAATTTGGCACGGCTCATATCAGATTCGGTAAAGATAGAAGCTATAGCAACCGGAGGAAATTAATCCAGAAGAAACCGGATTTGACAAGGAATCGTGAAGACCACGTTATGGCAGTTATTTATCTTATCCATTAGATAGTTTTATCTTTTAGGAAACCTGATCTCGTATCCGATCAGGGCTTGTTAGTTTTCCGCTTATAGATAGGAAAGTATGTACCGTGTCCTATAAGGACTCCTGTCAACTCGGGGTATATATACGTATGCCCGGGTGCCTTGTAAATTATCTCTCGATCAATCAAATTCGGCGCATCGCCACCCTTTACCAACGGGTTCTTGCTTCTCGAGCGGGGCTGCATCGGTTAGGTCCGAACTCCTGCGAGAGGGTAAGTCTCGTTACCCCGACTACCAATCGGCTAGGACTTTCTCGGTTAGGTCCGATATTCTAGTCGGTCTATGGTAGTCGGCTTACCACGGTGTATCGGATCTGTCTACGGCTGCATCGGTTTGGTCCGACCTCTTAGGCTGGTCAGGTATATCACATCACGCGTGCATAGTTTTTATCAGTTTATCAGGGGTAGTTTATCATCAGTTTGTGCTGCATCGGTTGGGTCCGACCTACTAAACTGCTAGCGATAAATTATTCCTGTTAGACTGATAGCCTTTGTGCAAGTGTTTTATCGGAATGTATAGCTGATAAGTTATCATATACATCACAGTTGCATTAGATTTATCGGTTTGTTGAGGTTTCTTTACTATTATCGATCTGTGCTGCATCAGTTAGGTTTGAACTACTAGATCGATAATAGTAGATCTATCCTTGTCGAGCCGATCGGTGTATATGCGACGTTCTATCGGAGTGCTTAGCCGATAGGTTATCTTTTTATAAAGCCGACTGTATTATCCTTACTGTTTTGGTCATCTATATTATCATCGGTTTTCTAGCCGATGCATGTGTGCTTTGTCAGCAGTCGGCTGGCTTACCATCCTGCATATCTATTTTATCATCGGCTTCTAGCCGATGCACACGTCGTACTAACAGCTTATCTATTTGTTTATAGCACTATCGGTTTCCTAGCCGATACACAGGTGCCATCGGCCATCGGCTACGAGGAGCCTACATCAGTCCGTATCGGCCGATAGCCGATGTGCAGTTGCTGCTGACCCGGGCACGAGCACAAGCGAGGGCCCGGGCACAAGCATAGCAGCGATCGGCTGGAAGGAATCCGTATCGGCTTACTGGCCGATTCGATCAGTAATCAAATTTCTTCATCTCCTTGTCAATTACGGGGTCAAATTGACTGGCACGCCTGCGAACCTCAAGATTTTAGGACCTGCACTGGAGCTAACCAGATCTCCCAGGCCTTCGTATGTTCAATCGCATCAAACCAGATCATCAACAAGCTTCTTGGCACACCCGGTGGTTTTTGGTGTGAACAAGTCAGTCGAACACCCTAGTCTTGATACCTTGTAAGACCATGTCATTTGCACGCTCGACCTGCTCATTGCTTCGTGGGTGTGCCACAGAAGCGTAACAGATCTTGATGCCAAAGTTGTCACAAAAATTTTGAAAGACGCCGCCGGTGAACTGAGTGCTGTTGTCTGTTATGATGCGGTTGGGGACTCCAAATCGGTATATGATACTCATGATGAAGTCTTTTGCCCTTCCCGCTGTTATGGTAGCAACGGGTTTTGCCTCGATCCACTTTGTGAATTTATCTATTGCGACGAATAAGTGTGTGAACCCTCCTGGTGCTTTTTTGAACGGCCCGACCATGTCAAGCCCCCAAACTGCAAAGGGCCAAGATATTGGAATTGTTTCTAATTCTTGAGCTGGCAGACGTGTTTGCCGAGCAAAGAACTGGCATCCCTTGCATGTCCAAACAATGTCTTTAGTGTCTGTAACTGTAGTCGGCCAGAAGAATCCTTGCTTATAAGCCTTTTCGACTAACGTCCTTGTTGCAGCATGGTTGCCACAGATGCCCGAGTGTATGGACTACAGAATCTGCTTGCCCTCTTCGGATGTGACGTAGCGCATGAGGACCCCGGATGCGCTTCAACGATAGAGGTCTTCTCCGACTGCAAGGAAACATTTTCTTCGACGTTTGATTCGCTTGGCTTCACTGCAATTTTCTAGGAGCTCGTCCTCTAGGAGAAATCTGATGATTGGAGTCCACCAATCCTGAGAGATAATTAGCAGTTCTATTGTTGCCGGGGTAGGTTCAGCCCCCGACTGCTTGAGTACACGCTTCTTTTTGACTGACAGCTCCAATAATTGCTCAACAAAAATCACAGTCGGGACCACTTTTCGCTTGGTTCTCATATTGGCTAACTCATCAGCAACTTCGTTGTATCGGCGCAGTACATGTGTGATCTTCAGCCCATCAAACTTGTTTTCCAGCTTCCGTACCTCCTGACAATATGCCGCCATGGTGTCATCCAGACACGTCCAGTCTTTCATGACCTGGTTCACCACGAGTTGAGAATCCCTGTGTACTACCAGCTAGCGGATGCTGAGCGATATGGCAATGCGGAGCCCGTGGATGAGTGCCTCATACTCGTCGACGTTGTGAGATGCTGGAAAGTGTATCTGAAGGACATATTTGAGTTTTTCTCCAGTGGGTGATGTTAGAACGACGCCAGCCCCTTCTCCGCTGATCCGTAGAGAACCGTCGAAGTACATCATCCAATATTCTAACTTGTCTGTTGATTTAGCCGTCTGAACTTCTTTCCACTCGACCATGAAGTCGGCAAGTGCTTGTGACTTGATTGCTGTCCGTGGCTGAAACACGATGTCAAACGCCATCAACTTGAGCACCCATTTAGCGATTCTACCGGTGGCTTCACGATTGTGTAGAACATCCCCGAGTGGATACGATGTGACGATTGTAACTTGATGTGACTGGAAGTAGTGTACCAACTTCCGGACAGTTATGAACAAGCCATATAGCAACTTCTGGACTTGGGGATATTTCATCTTGGATTCGCCTAAGACTTCGCTGACAAAGTAGACTAGTCTTTGAACTTTCTATATGTGGCCTGACTCTGCCCGCTCGACTACCAGCACCGTGCTCACTACCGGAGTAGTTGCCGCTAGATCCAACATGACTGGTTCCTTGTAACACCCTGAAATTATCCCTATATAAAATATTGTGCAAAAAAGAATTTTAGAAATGGAATTAAAAGTCTCAATGAGTGAAAAGAATAAAATCAGGGAAAAATCTGAAAAAAAATGGGCTTGAAAATAATTTTATAAAATTCTTTGCTTAATTATTTAATTTCTGGAATTTTCTGGGAATTAATTGATTAGGGGAAGTAATTTCGGCAAAATAAATAAGCTCACAGCAGTGAAATAAAAAGAGAAAGGTTTTTAAAATCCCCTTCGCAGCCGCTGGGCCAGTTCTCGGCCCGTTGCTATGCTCAGCCTTCCTCTCTGCCCGCGCCCTCTCCAGTTGCTGTGCCCGCGCCCCTGCCGTGCTCGTGCCCGTGCCCCGCCCGTGCCCGTGCCCGTGCCCCGCCCGTGCCCGTGCCCGCGCCCGCGCCCGTCCGTCAGGTCGTCGTCTTCCTCGCGCCCGAAGGCGCTGTAGCACCCGAGCGCCGCCGCCGCAAATCTCACCGAATCCGTTTGCCTTGGACCCGTTCTCTCCCAATCGGTTGAGGGAAAACCTAGCCCTTATCCGCCTCTACCTAATCCCCAAGAGAACCGGAGATGAATCACGCGTGGAACGGAGCCCCGAAGCCTCCCGAGTCGGTCTCCACTCTCTCTCTCGTCGCCGCCGCTAAAATCGCCGCATCCGAGCCGGAGTCCTCTTCTCTCCGCCTTAAATAGCGAGCCTGGAACCCCTAGGGTCGTTTTCGCCCTTTGGATCGAGCGCCAGCAAACCCTAGCCACCTCTCCGCGCCTTGCGCTTGTTCCGCCACCGCTGCCAGGTTCTGGTTGCGCGCCGCCGTCGCCTCAGCCGCCGTCGGAGTTCGCCGCCGCCTCGGTTAGGTTCGCCGGACGCCGCTAAAGCCAGGCCACCGTCTCCCAGCCCTCGGGAACCGCCGGAACGCCACCGTCGACGAAGACTCGAAGCCCTCCGCCGCTTCAAGCTCGTCGCCAGTCGTCGCCAGTCGTCGCCATCGTCGTTCTTCGCCGTTTCACCCTCGGTAACGATCGCCCCGACCCCCTTTATCCTTTCCCGCTCCTCCCGTGCGTCGTCGCGTCGCTGTAGCCGTCGACCATCGGGTTTAGCGCCGCCGCCGTCGCCGCCGTCGCTGTAGCTGTCGCCGTGGTCGCCGTTGTGGGCGCCAGCTCACCGCCACCTCAGCACCGTAGCCGATCCGTAGCCGATCCGGTCGGGGTCGATGCCAGCCGAGGGACCTCCTCGGTTAGATCGTACCCGTTCGATCCAAACCCTAGAGCCCTAGCCGTCAGATCTGTCCCGTGGACCGCGGTGGACTCGGTTCACCTTGGACCAGACCCCTTCCCTCGCTCTGACAGTGGACCCCACTGGTCAGCCGAGAGTCCCCTCTCTCCTGTGACGTCTTAAATACCTTTTCCGAAATAAAATTAATTCAATGATGACACAATAAATCAGTTAGTTCTTTTAAATAGGCTTAAAACTTCTAAAGATCATAACTAAGTCATACGAACTCGGTTTGAGGTCGTTCAAGTCTCTAATTTCTCTAAAAATCATGAACTATCCATTAAAAATATAACAATGTACTGTTCATGTGTGTTGATGTACTGTTTTTGCTTGTTTTGTTATTTGCCTATAGCTACCGACGCTCAGGAAGAGGCGCAGTTTGTTGAAGCAGGTGTCGAAGACTGTGTGGAGCTGCAAGGCAAGTCACACAGATTCCTCTTTCTCATTGAACATATTGTTCCTATGATTAAAGCTATGTTTTCTTTCAACGCTGCATTTATTTTGGAATGTCATCGGGACAGGAAAACCCTAACCTTTTTTTATGGCCCCTTTGATTTGATCACATGACATTGTACCTATGGGATAATTTTGACTAGCTACCTTTATTTATTGGTTAGCTAGAATAACTCTAGGACCCTGCTTAGCCATGCCTAGTAATTAATAGAATAACTTATGGGTTGTCATAATGATTTCTATACTATTATTCAGTCACATGGAATGATGATCCCTTTCGACGTGGTCGTATAAGGACAATTTAATGGTTCACTAAAACTTGGCTAAAAGGTGGGTTGCGAGCACCATGGTTGGTGTTGTTGCTAGCGGTGCTCGTGACAGTTAAGGACCGGTTCGCGGACTACTTGTTGCGAAGCAACACTCGTGCTAACCACAAGCCAGCATGGGTAATGGTAGGATCCAATGCGTAGTACGTTCAACCGGGGTCCACCATGGTGTGTTGTGGCTGTGTCAATAAGACCACCATGGCTGCGTCAATAAGTCCATGTCTTGGGCGTTGGATCGTTTCCCTGTTGGGGGCCTGATCAGCTCCTGCCGGAAACTGGTGATCCAGCGGGTGGCTCCCTTGTTGTGCGGATTACATGGAGGGTCCTATCACAATTCCTTACCGAGATACCGTGGTGGTATCAAGGGGCACAGTGATGTGCTGTGGAGTTGTGTCTTGTGGGTAAATTGGTACATCTCTGGCCAGAGTAAAACTGTTCGAATAGCCGTGCCCACGGTTAAGGGCGGCCTAGCGATGTTTTCTGTGATTAGTCCCACACTACTTAAATTTAATGGTTGAACAGTGGAACATGTGTAGCTCCAGGTTGGAGTGGTTGGGCCTATACCGTTTTGGTGAGCGGTATAGCGTTGATTAATACTGTTATTTACTGTTTTATTACTCTCTCAAATGTTTTATTAAATGCTTTTATGCAATTATGAGCCATACTATGCCCTCCTTTGTTATCCTGTGCACTTGCATATTTGCTGTGTGGCTTGCGGAGTATGTCATATGCTCACCTTGCAATCAACAATCATTCAGAGGAGGACTACAGCGAAGAGGATTACCTGGAGGACTAAGAGGGAGCCCAGTCAAGTGCGTGGAGTGGGAATCGTCACGCTGTTGTTTATTTATCCACTGCTAGAACCTTATTGTATTGAGAGGTACCATTCACCTCTGTAATAAATGCGTACGCTATGTAACCAATTACTTTGATTATCAATTTTGTCATGTGTGCCTCGGTTGATTCCTGGACGAGGGTTTACACACAATAAAACTCCAGAATTTTGGATGGAAATTCTGGGCGTGACATTCCTGAGGCATTGGTGACACCAACACGGGTGGTGATGTGAGGAACTTCTTGAAGTCTTCGAAAGCTTGTTGGGCTTCTGGCGTCCATTGAAAATTGTCAACTTTCTTCAGTAATTTGAAAAAGGCATACCCCGTTCACTGAGTCTGGAAACGAATCAGCTGAGTGCCGCCATGCAGCCTGTCAGCTTCTGTACATCCTTCTGGTTAGTCGAGGGTGCCATGTTCATGATTGCGCTGGTTTTCTCTAGGTTTGCCTCGATGCCCTATTGCGATACGATGAAGTCGAGTAGCTTTCCCGATGGTACTCCGAAGACATACTTTTCCGGGTTCAGCTTCATCTTGAATCTGCGAAGGCTTTGAAAAGTTTCTTCGAAGTCGGCAATGAGATCTTCCTTGACTTTGGTCTTGATCACGACGTCATTGACATAGGCCTCCACACTGCGCTCGAGTTGAGTGTGAAGACACCGCTGCATGGCATGTTGATACGTTGCGCCAGCGTTTTTCAACCCAAACGGCATAGTAACATAGCAATATGCCCTGAATGGCGTGATAAAAGAAGTCTTCAAGCAGTCCTCCTTTAGGCTGATTTGATGGTATCTCGAGTAACAGTCGAGAAAACTGAGTAATTCGTATCCCGCAGTTGAATCGACCACCTGATCTATTTTGGGTAGACCAAATGGATCTTTGGGACACGCCTTGTTTAAGTTGGTATAGTCGACGCACATGCGCCATTTACCGTTCTTCTTCTGGACCAAGATTGGGCTTGCCAGCCAATCCAGGTGGTAGACCTCTTTGATGAACCTAGCTGCAAGGAGTTTGGTTATCTCCTCCCGAATAGCATCTTTTCGGTCTTGTGTGAAGCACCGTAGTTGTTGCCTGATAGGTTTGGCGTCCGGCTTGACATTTAGGGAGTACTCGATCACCTCCCTTGGTACACCAGGCATGTCGGAAGACTTCCAAGTAAATATATCCCTGTTTGCCTGGAGGAAGGTGATGAGCGCGTCTTCCTATTTGGGGTCGAGTCCGGTCCCGACAAGTGCAGTCTTGGTGGGGTCAGAAGGATCCAGGGGGATCTTCTTCATCTCTGAATCCGTCGAAATTCCTGACTTGGCTACTTTTTTCGCCCGAACTTGATCGTCCTCTTTTGCAGTTGTTGCAACTAGTCGGATATTGCTTCGTCTGACTGTCGCCTCATGAGATTGGGCCAGCTCGCAACTCTCTTTGTCGTAGGTGAAGGCTTGCTTGACATCGCTGCGCAAAAAAGTACTCTTGCTGGTCCTGGTGTTGACGCCAAAATTTGGTACGATTCGTATCGGACTCGGTTAAGAAAAGAGATTGTCAGCCGGTGGAAGCTAACCCAGAAGAAGCCGAGTACAGGAAGGAATCGTGAAGACCACGGCATGGTAGTTAATTATCTTATCTGTTAATTAGGTAGTTTTAATAATTTTTAGGAAAAACCTGATCTCGTGTCTGGTCAGGACTTGTTAATTTTCCTTTTATAGTTAGGAAACTCCTGTTTCGTATCCGATCAGGACTGTATCAACTCGGGGTATAAATACGTATGCCCGAGGATGTAACGCCCAGAAATTCGCACCGAAATTCTGAACATTAATGTGTATAAAATCCCTGCCCAGGAAAGCCAGGGTACACAAACCAAGTTGCCATACAGAGTGTCTTACAAACAGAGTAAAATGTATATTACATAAATGCAGCGGAAAAAGGTAAAACGGAGTCTATAAACATCTGGCCAAGCAGCCGCTTCCATCCCACAGGCACCTTGACGGCGGTGCCAGCCTATTCCTCAGGATGATCTTCATCTGACGCGTTCTATAACACTGGGGGGAAAATGGGAGCAAGACTGAGTACCACCCACAGTACTCAACAAATCACACCCACAAATATGCATATGCACAGGGTACAAAGATGGGATAGGGTTTATTTGCGGAAAAGCAGTTGCAAAGGGAAGTAGTTCGCAAACAGTAAAAAGTTGATTTAATTAACAATATTAACTTCCACTGATTAACGTTACACCACGTTAACCAGGCCCAACCATTCCCAACCGATTGACGCTAAACCACGTCAACCAGTCTCCACTGATGAACGCTACACCACGTTCATCAGACACCTCCGGGTATCGTTACACCACGTTACCCGGACTCCACTGATTAACGCTACACCACGTTAACCAGTCACCACCGGACAACGTACCACGCTGACCAGTTTTTCCCGATCAACGCTACACCACGTTGACCAGGCCGCGCTGATGGAAGTTACACCACGACCACCAGGCGTAACTGATGAGAGTTACACCACACTCACCAGTCTCCACCGATTAGCGTTACACCACGCTAACCAGTCACCCCCGGTCAACTCAACCACGTCGACCGGACTCAACACCTTCCACAACACCAGTTTGATAAAACAGGATTAATTATCTAGGGTGAGACTAATCACGGTGAGTCTTGGCCAATGTGCCCATGACCGCGGGCGCGGCTATTCGAATAGTTTTACTCTGATCAGAGGTGTACAACTGTACCCACAAGACACAGCCCCCACACACGTTCCCGTGTGCCAGTACATCACCATGATGTCCCGTACGAGGCTGTGACAGGACCGTTCACGCAACCTCTCCCTAACCATCCACACCACGCTGAGGTTGCACATGCTGACAGGGCACGCCATATTGGCCAGGCTACCCCCCTTGCGCCACGGTGAATCCGGCAGCCGATCAACCCTACCCTGGGCCGACCCAACTCCATCACGCCCACCCTCTTCTTCGGTGCCTAGGAGAGGGAGAAGAAACACTTCAAGCCTAGCCGTTGCCCACGCTGGCTTGTGGCAAGTACGGGAAGTTGCCCAAGTGGTTCCCGCGAACCGGTCCTTAATTGCCATGGGTGTGACAAGCAAAACCATACACCCACAGCCCACCATTTAGGTCAAAATTTTAGGAATTTAACAACAGCCTATACAAGGTTCCACTTTTCCGACATTGAGTCGAGTCATACAAAAGAAATAGTATTTAATTCCCATGTGAGCTACGTTGCTAAGCTTGGCTAAGCATTCCTAAGAATTGTAAACTAGTCACATTATTACCTAGGTGACAAGGATTTAGTTATCAAAACTAAGGCTGAATCCTAACATTGTATAGGCAATACCAATCCATATGAATTATTAAAATAATGCAGTTTATTTAAGTAAACAAAGCAATTTTAGCGAAAAATGGGTACAAAGTGATCAAAGTAACAGTGCGACTTGCCTTGCTCCGGCTCAAGGTATTCGGCTACGATCTCGAAATACGCAGGAGAATTACTGGCGTCGGATTCTACAACAAACAATGCATAAACAATTAAAAACAGTACATGGGGCAATTAAACATGGGCTGAAAGTATTTTTAATGGATTCTTGGCATTTTTCTGGATTTAATGAAATTTGAATGGACTTAATCAGAGTTTGTATGTAACAGTTATGATTTATTGAAGTTTTTCTGCTATTTTCAGAGTAAATATAATTAACCAGTGATTTAATACGCATTAACTGATTTATGACGTCACTAGACCGGGAAGCCAGCACCGACGGGCGGGCTCCACCAGCCAGTGGCGAGCGAGAGGCAGGCGCACGGCGGACCAAGTCCACCGCGGCCGAGAGCGGGCGCACCACGTGGCGCCACCGCGGGCAACCACGCGGGCGTGCGAGCGGGCGGGCGGCCCCGATCTGCCACCCGGCAGATCGGACGGCCCCGGGGAGCGACGGCCGAAGCCAGCCGTCCCGAGCGGGAGGCGGCGGCGCGCACGTGACCCGACGGTCGACGACGGCGACCACCCGGCGCGGCGGCGACCACACGGAGGGGCGGAAAGGAACGGGAAAACAGAGGGGGTTCTCACCGGCGGCTCGCGACGGCGAGCGACGGCGCGAAGACAACAGTGGCGACAAAAAAGCGGCGGCGGCCTCGGGACGACGTCGGCGACGGAGCTCCGACGGCGGGGAACGGGCGAGAGGCGATTACCGAGGTGTCCTGGAGGATGAGGAGGACGGGAGAGGAGTTAGAGCGGAGAATGGAGACACGGCGCGGCAGGAATTACCGGCCGGGGAGGAAACGGAGGACCGATACTCACCGTGCGCGCGGGCGAGGTGGTCCGGCGAGCTTCGGCTTCCACGGAGTGGCGGCCGAGATGCGGCGCGGTGCGGCGGAGGTGCAGGCGGTGGTGGAGTAGCCTGGCGGCGTCCGGAACGGCGGCGAGCGGCGGCCGGAGGCGGCGAAAAACGGTGGAGCTCGGGTGCGCGGTGGCGATGGGGTTCTGGGGTACTGGAAAGCTCGGCGTGTTGGGGAAAAGATGGAGGAGAGGGTGGAGATGGTTTTTATACAGTCGTCCGGGAGAGATCGAGGTCGAACGGCTCCAATCGTGCACGGGAGAGTGGATGGCAGCGTGGGCATTGTGTGCGAGATTCTCGAGAGAGAGGGGACGTGGACGCCGGAGAACTCGGGGGAGTGGGACGGACTCGGTTCGCCACCGTTTGAACGAGTGGAGAGCGCGGGGGATGAGGCGGGAGGCGGCGCCGGATCGGACAGCTCCGGGGAATTTCCCCTCCGCCCGATTCGGACGGAGGAGGAAGATGATGCTGACAGGCCGGCCCGCCCTGTCAGCGGGTGCGTGGGCGCGGGCGCGGGCGTGGGCGCGAGGAGGAAAAGGCCGGGGAGGAAACCGGCCTGCGGCACAGTGCTGGGCCGGCGGCCCAGTGTGGAGGCCATGGGCCCCGGGTACCTCATAACCAGCATATGGGCCACTCGGATAGAGGATGTGCCTGGCCTTGTAATTAGAGATATAGTAATCCCTAGCCGACTCTGCCTTGTATGATAAGGAAAACACAGTCCTAGTTGGGTGCGTTATATCTCTAAGAGGAGATCCCTTGGCTGTAATCCGGCTGGGACTCCTACCTTGTAACCCTGTCCCCCAGTATATAAGGGGAGGCAGGGCGCCCCTTGAGGGCACGACCATACGGTTCATCAGAATCACCACCATAATTCCTCAAAGGAATACATATAAACTGGACGTAGGGTATTACCTCGCATCGAGGGCCTGAACCAATATAAAATCTCCTTGTGTTCCTTTGCAATCCATCAAGTTTCTATCCGCCGAGTAGCCCCATATATTTCTTGCCGGTGTAAAACATCGACAGTTGCCGTGCCAGGTAGGGGCTTCGGCGCGATCTACATCTACAAGCTCGATGGATCCAGCAACCGGAGTCGACGGCGGCAAACTCTCCCCCGGAGATACAATTGCATTCGGAAGCCTCGACTTCGTCGCCGACTAGATCGGCAATCTCACCTTGGCCGACTCGGACTCGATCCGATCTGCCAGGGAACCAGCCGACTCCGCGCCAGTCGACCTACACGATGCTGCAGCAATCTTTCACGACATGCTACGGCGATCTCCAATACGCCCGAGTCCAGGGACAACTCTTTCTTTCGGTGTTCAACTCGGACTCGGTTTTGAGCCGGCCGAGATCGGGCCAAAAAAGGAAGAGATCGTCAATTTCCCGTTCGGACTCGGCGACGCCGCGGATATCTACAATCTACATTCGACGCGGCAAACCCGATCCTCTGGAGTTCGACTCGGATACGGCCCCAAGCTGCTCGAGATCGGATCTAGGGAGGTCGGAGTTGTAATCACCCCCATCAACTATTCCGACTACGACTCCCAGTCGGATTCTGACTCTAAGTCGGACAGCAGTTCGGCAAGCTTCTCCCCGCCACGAGAAATCTTCATGGCATCCAAAGGCCTACTTCTACTCAGGAATCACGCCGACTACGCGAGCAGCAAGAGGAGGAAGCCTGCCGACTGCGAGAACAACAGGAGGAAGAAGCAAGACGCCTGCACGCCCGCAACGACGGCCCACGCAGGGCTGGGCGAACCGCTCAGCAACAAACCCTCCAAACAAAAATCGGTGACCACGACGTCTTCGTCACGCCACGACAGAACATCGTGGCCGCCGCAACCCTACTGGACACGATCCAGCTTGGGCCCGATCACCAGGCCACCCCGACCATCGCAAGGATAAAAGCCATGCTTACCGCTGCTGCATGTCAGCAGCACCAACAGTCGGGTGGTACCCTCCCAACCGGTCGACATCCCCAACGGCAGTCTCATCTACCTCAAAGCGACGCCGAGCGGCTGGCTCCAGTCAGCCGCATACGGAGGCACGTCAGGCGTCACTCGGCAACCCCAACGACAACCGACGACGTCAAAGCAACCGTCGGGACGATCAGGACCTCCGAGACCGACTACGGCGCGACCTTCGGCAAAACATCATCGCTCGGCACCGTGAACAAGAAGAAGATGAGCAACGCCAACTGGAAGACAAGAACAGGCGTTTCGGCCTCCACCACGGGCGGTTTCACCGCCATATTCGGAGTCGGAGCCCTCATAAAGACAAAGGCATACCGGCCTTCACCCAGGAGCTACAACAGGTCGACTGGCCGTCGGGTTTCAAGCTTACAGGCATCGAAAAATACGATGGGAAGACCAACCCCGAGTCCTGGCTTACGGTCTACACCCTGGCAATCCGAGCAGCTGGAGGAGATCACAAAGTCATGGCTAACTACCTCCCAGTCGCTTTAGCCGACTCAGCGAGAACATGGCTAACAGGACTTCCCAAGCAATCAATCGGCTCCTGGGGAGAACTCCGGGAACGCTTCATCACCAACTTCCAGGGAACATACGAGAGGCCATCTTCTGAGTACGACTTATATCAGCTGCATCAAAGGAAGAACGAGTCTCTTCATGACTTCATCAAGAGGTTCTTTGAGAAGAAAATTTCAATCCCGAAGATCAAGGATGAGGTTGTCATCGCCGTCTTTCGAAAAGGAGTCAAAGACACCTCGTTCATTGACAAATTCACTCGGAAGCCTCCCAACTCTGTCAAGGCTTTATTCGACATGGCGAACAAGTACGCCGACTCGGCTAACGCTGTGGCTGAGGCCCTCGAGGACAAGAAGGTACCCTAACAAAAGAAGTGGGAGGGCACCAACAACGCGGTCCCGACTAAAGCCGGGAATCGCAAACGCAAGTCAGACGGCTTCATTGTGGCAGTCGGTCACAATCGTCTTCGACTTTCAACAACTGAAGATTATCAAAACAACAAGTGACATGCTCGGGGGCTCACAAGCTCAAACACAAGGATGGCATCCCCACTCCGAAATACCGAACAGCTAAGTCGCTTCCTGATAAATATTTCTTCACTCGGCCTTGCCAATGCCGCTTACGCCTAATAGGTGCACAAGCTGCACTCTTCTCTGTTTTTGCTCTTAAATGATTGCAAAAGTACTCAAGTAGCATAAATCCTGATCCGTGAAACTTTGCTCCATGAAAGACGAACTCAAGTCACCCAAAACGCGTGTCTGGGAAAGAGCCATGAGCCAACTCCCGACGCTAGGGGGCTATGACTAGTCGGGCAGAGTGCTTAAACGTAAGGGGTCAACTACTCGGGAAAATTAATATCAATAAGAGGAAGAACATGAATTTACATATATTGTAAAATACATTTTATTCTGATGATTGTTTTCATCATCAGATGCTACTCATCCAATATCTTTATATTGCAGGCCCAGCTCCGGATACGCGTGACAGGAACTCAGAGCTGCGAGCCTATCTCCTATGCTCGGGGGCTGGACAAGTCTGCCAAAATACACTCGGGATGCTCCATGAGGGCTACTTACCGAGTACTTACACCAGTCGGGACGTCATCTTCCCCGGCTACGCTCCATGTGAGCTGACAACCGACTTCCGGCACTAGTCGGGGGTCGTATATCACTCAGCTGGGTAAGGTATGCCCCATGAGGGTCGCCAGCCGAATCCTATGCTAATGCTAGGTTAGGGTACCTTATTTGGTCACAACTCTATCAGGTTGGGTACGCCCCATGAGGGTCGCTAGCCAAAACCTATGCTAATGCAAGGTTCGGGTACCTCGCTTGGCTATAACTCTGTTGGGTAAGGTATGCCCCATGAGGGTCGCTAGCCGAATCCTATGCTAATGCTAGATTCGGGTACCCTGCTCGGCTCTCCTGAAGTCAGAGAGGACTTACATCGTCAAAGCGCATCCGGAGTTCTCATGCACTGCGTCACACCTGAGGAGGGCAAGCAGATCCTGCAACATACATGCTCGGGCACCTGTGGCAACCAGGCTGCATCCAGAACATAAGTCGAAAAGGCTTGCGAATAAGGATTTCTCTGGCTGATTGCGGTTACCGACACCAAAAAACTCATCCTGACATGCGATGGATGATACTTCTATAGAGCTATGCTGGATAGGTCGGCTCAAGCCGGCTTATTGGGTAGCAGCCACCAAGATATGAGTTCCTACAGTAGCATGCTCCATGTGGGCCACCCGCAGGCTGAGTTGAAATTATAGCGCTGGTGCTACCAACAGGAGCCGATGAGGTATCTTTCTCGGGTACACCTGACCACGCCGTAGATTTATTTTCATAAAGTGGTACTCAGCTTACATGCGTGGCCATCGGTTGCCATTAGCAACATTTTACCCGCTGACATGATGCGGAAGAGTCTAACTTTCGAGTAGTGCATTACTCGGGAGAGACTATAAATATCTATTCCTGCTGACATGACGCGGAGGAGTCTAACTTCTGAGTGGGACGCCACTCGGAAAAGACTATAAACCCCCCTTTCCAGCTGACATGAAGCTGAAGAGTCCCATATACGAGTAGTATCCTACTCGGCAAGACTATAAATACCCATTCCAACTGACATGAAGTCGAAGAGTCTTACATACAAGTAGTTCCCTGCTCGGAAAGACTATAAATCATATTCCGGTTGACATGATACCGAAGAGTCTCATATACCAATAGTAATCTACTCGGGAAAGACTTTCAGGTTAAAGATCTTTGACTTTATGTTTAATTGTCTTCACAATTAAGCACAAATTCGGGGGCTACACCTAATAGATGCACCTATTCGGTGCACACTATTCATACTTCTATATGGAGCCCTTCATAGCCTCGCTACCAGCTGACATGAAGCAGGACTCAGGAGAAGAAGCACTCGGACAAAGAGTACTCGGGAGCAATGCACTCGGGAAGACTTCACTGTGGAGGATGAGCACTTGGCATCAGCTGTGACTTAACTATGAAGGTCTCACGGGCTACTGTGGAGGCCATGGGCCCCGGGTACCTCATAACCAGCATATGGGCTACTCAGATAGAGGATGGGCCTGGCCTTGTAATTAAAGATATAGTAATCCCTAGCCGACTCTGCCTTGTATGATAAGGAAAACACAGTCCTAGTTGGGTGCGTTATATCTCTAAGAGGAGATCCCTTGGCTGTAATCCGGCTGGGACTCCTACCTTGTAACCCTGTCCCCCAGTATATAAGGGGAGGCAGGGCGCCCCTTGAGGGCACGGCCATACGGTTCATCAGAATCGCCACCATAATTCCTCAAAGGAATACAAGTAAACTGGACGTAGGGTATTACCTCGCATCGAGGGCCTGAACCAGTATAAAATCTCCTTGTGTTCCTTTGCAATCCATCAAGTTTCTATCATCACGCGTGCATAGTTTTTATCGGCTTACCGGGGATAGTTTATCATCAGTTTGTGCTGCATCGGTTGGGTCCGACCTACTAAACTGCTAGCGATAAATTGTTCCTGTTAGGTTGATAGATTTTATGCAAGCGTCTTATCGGGATGTATAGCCGATAAGTTATCGTACATCACAATTGCATTAGATCTATCGGCTCATCGAGGTTCTTTTATTATTATTAATCTGTGTTGCATCAATTGAGTTTGACCTACAAGATTGATAATAATAGATTTATCCTTGTTAAGCCGATGGGTTTTATGCGATGTTTTATCAGAGTGCTTAGCCGATAAGTTATCTTTCTACTAGATAAAGCCGACTGCATTGTCTATTGATTATTATTCTGCATATCTACTCTTTCATCGGCTTTTAGTCGATGTCCAAGTGTTTTCTCGGCAGTCGGCTGGCTTATTATTTGCTTATATTATCATCGATTCTATCATCGGCTTCTTAGCCGATGCGCAAGTGCTGTTGATAGTCGGACACGAGGAAGGACCCGAGCGCGGGCACGAGCGAGGACCCGGGCGTGAGCACGGACGAGGACCCGGGCACGGGCGCGGGCAGTACCTTAGGTTTACGGCCGATGCTCAAGCATTCCTTCGGCAATCGGCTGGTAGGATTCTTATCGGCCGATTGGATCACTGAGCTAATATTTTCTATCTCCTTGTCAATTGCGGGGTCAAATTGACTGACACGCCTACGAACCTCAACATCTTAGGACCTGCACTGGAGCTAAGCAGATCTCCCAGGACTTCGCGTGTCCTAAGGCGCCGAACGGCCCCCGGCGGTTTTCGGCGTCAACACGTTTTTGGCACGCCCAGTGGGACACAGAACTTCGACATGGCTGGAAAGGTCAGCACAAACAACGTGATTCCAGTCACAATGGAAGACTTCACCGAAGAATAAAGACAACAAGTGGAGCAGAACATTGCTGAATTTCAGAAGTTTTGTCTAGAATCCTTCGGTATGACAGATCAAGGGCCGATTCAAAAGTCCCAATTTCCAAAGCCTGTTCTGATTGATGAATCGAGCCATACATCGCCTGCAAGTTCACAGAAGGCACTTCAAGAAATGATTAATGAAGCAGTTCATCATGCATTGATCAATCAATCTAGGATATTGGTGAACACATTACAGAGCTTGATCATGAAGGCGGTGGAGCCGATTCAACTAGCTGGGGGGCAACAAGATGGAATTCCTCAAGGATATCATCAAACTGCATACTATGGGGGGCATCGATAGAGTCATCCAGGAGCTGTCCCTGAGTATAATTATCAGAGAGAATATCAGAGGCAGAATCGGCTACCAACTCCACCTTTGTATTATCACGTTGAAGATCCAAGGGAAGAAGATTGGACAGCAAGAGTCACAGAGGTGGTAAGAGAACAATTCGGTCTAAAACTGAAGAAGGAAACATTTATGTATCGGCACCCATATCCAGATTGGTTTGATGCAGTTCCATTGCCGCGCCAATACAGAGTACCAGACTTCTCCAAATTCTCAGGGCAAGATGATGTATCTACAGTTGAGCATATCAGCCGATTCTTGGCACAGTGTGGAGAGGCATCGGCTGAGGAAGCTTTGAGAGTTAGATTTTTCCCATTATCATTGTCCGGATCGGCCTTCACATGGTTTTCTTCTCTGCCACCGAACTCAGTTTGGGGTTGGGCCGATTTGGAAAAGCAATTCCACAAATATTTCTTTACTGGGATTCAGGAGATGAGTTTAATAGATTTAACATCGGTAATACCGAAGCCAGATGAATCAGTCGCAGAATATATCCAGCGATTTCGTGGTGTTAGAAGCCGATGTTATAGTTTAAGTCTGTATGATGCACAACTGGCCGAGTTAGCATTCCAAGGTCTGTTAGCTCCAATCAAGGAAAGATTTTCATCAGAAGACTTTGAGAGCTTAGCACACCTAGTACAGAAGGTATCGGCTCATGAAAGCCGATTTCAAGAGGCCATGGAGGAAATGTTGAGGCCCAAATAGAAGAATTTTGAAGTTTGATAACAAACTCCGAAATTGGAGGGCATGTGTTGACGCCAAAATTTGGTACGATTTGTATCGGACTCGGTTAAGAAAAGAGATTGTCAGCCGGTGGAAGCTAACCTAGAAGAAGCCGAGTACAGGAAGGAATCGTGAAGACCACGGCATGGTAGTTAATTACCTTATCTGTTAATTAGGTAGTTTTAATAATTTTTAGGAAAAACCTGATCTCGTGTCCGGTCAGGACTTGTTGATTTTCCTTTTATAGTTAGGAAACTCCTGTTTCGTATCCGATCAGGACTGTATCAACTCGGGGTATAAATATGTACGCCCGGGGACCATGTATCTATCTAATCGATCAATACAACTTCGGCGCATCGCCACCCTTTCTGATGGGTTCTTGCTTCTCGAGCCGGGCTGCATCGGTTAGGTCCGAACTCCCGCGAGAGGGTAAGACTCGTCACCCCTTACCACGGTGTACCTATTCTGTCTACGGCTGCATCAGTTAAGTTTGATCTCTTAGTCCGAGTAGATATACCACATCACGCGTGCATAGTTTTTATCAGCTTACCGGGGGTAGTTTATCATCAGTTTGTGCTGCATCGGTTGGGTCCGACCTACTAAACTGCTAGCGATAAATTGTTCCTGTTAGGTTGATAGATTTTATGCAAGCGTCTTATCGGGATGTATAGCCGATAAGTTATCGTACATCACAATTGCATTAGATCTATCGGCTCATCGAGGTTCTTTTATTATTATTAATCTGTGTTGCATCAATTGAGTTTGACCTACAAGATTGATAATAATAGATTTATCCTTGTTAAGCCGATGGGTTTTATGCGATGTTTTATCGGAGTGCTTAGCCGATAAGTTATCTTTCTACTAGATAAAGCCGACTGCATTGTCTATTGATTATTATTCTGCATATCTACTCTTTCATCGGCTTTTAGCCGATGTCCAAGTGTTTTCTCGGCAGTCGGCTGGCTTATTATTTGCTTATATTATCATCGATTCTATCATCGGCTTCTTAGCCGATGCGCAAGTGCTGTTGATAGTCGGACACGAGGAAGGACCCGAGCGCGGGTACGAGCAAGGACCCGGGCGCGAGCAAGGATGAGGACCCGGGCGCGCGGGCAGTACCTTAGGTTTACGGCGATGCTCAAGCATTCCTTTGGCAATCGGCTGGTAGGATTCTTATCGGCCGATTGGATCACTGAGCTAATATTTTCTATCTCCTTGTCAATTGCGGGGTCAAATTGACTGGCACGCCTACGAACCTCAACATCTTAGGACCTACACTGGAGCTAAGCAGATCTCCCAGGCCTTCGCGTGTCCTAAGGCGCCGAACGGCCCCCGGCGGTTTTCGGCGTCAACACCTGGTATCTTGAGCACCATGTATGTATAATGAGGCACTGCCATGAATTTGGCTAGTGTAGGCCGTCCAAGTATAGCATGATATGCGGTCTCGAAGTCGGCAACCTCGAAGCAGATGTTCTCGGTGCAAAAATTTTCCCGCGTGCCAAAAGTAACTGGCAGAGTGATCTGTCCGAGTGGAGTAGAAGAGAGGCCGGGGATTACCCCGTGGAAGGGAGCTGTACTCAGCCGCAACTCGGATCGATGGATCTTCATCTCGTCGAGCGTCTTGGCAAACAAGATGTTAAGAGCGCTTCCTCCATTGATGAGAACCTTCTTCAACTTGACGCTTTTGATGACCGGATCCAAGATGAGTGGAAAACACCCTAGATGAGTTACTCAGTCGGGGTGATCCGCGCGGTCAAAAGTGATTGCCGTCTCTGACCAACGCAAGTATTGAGGGGCATCTGACGAGACCGAGTTGACCTCTCGGGCCATTAGTTTCTGTTTTTGCTTAGACTCGTATGCAGATGGCCCTCCGAATATGTGATTGAGCTCAGCCTGGGGATCTCCATAATCGTCGGCTGCGCTCGAGTATGGCTTATCCTTGTCCTTGTTGTCGCCAGACGTGGATGTCTGCTCGGAAGCAAACTTCTTGAGCATAAAGCAATTTTTAGCCGCGTGCTTCCCCTTTGGGTGGAAAGGGCATGGCCCATTCATGACCTTCTGTTATTCTCTATCCTTGGGGGTCTTGGCCGGCTGCGTTCAACGGCTACCACAACATTGTCCGACTTGTGTTTGCGATTGCCGAACTTAATTGGGGCCGCTTCGTCGGTGTCCTTCCGTTCCTTCTATCGGGACTCCTTGTCATCCAAGGCCTCAGCAACGACGTCGACCGAGTCGACGTATTTATTCGCTATATCGAATAGAGCTTTGACAAAGCTTGGAGGCTTCTGAGTGAACTTAGCAATGAACGGGGTGTCCCTGACTCCCTTACGGAAGGCAGCGATGACAACCTCGTCTTTGATCCTGGGAATCGAGTTCCTCTTCTTGGAGAACCGCTTGATGAAGTCATGGAGGGACTTATTCTTCCTCTAGTGGCACTGATATAAATCGTACTCGGAGGATGGCCCCTCGTAGGTTCCTTGGAAATTTGCGACGAAACGTTCATGGAGTTTCCCCCAGGAGCCAATTGACCGTCTGAGAAGCCCCGTTAGCCATTTCCTTGCCGAGTTAGCCAAGGCGACTGACACGTAGTTAGCCATGGCCTTATGGCCGCCTCCAGCCGCTCGTATCACCAAGATGTAGACTGTGAGTCAGGACTCTGGATTGGTCTTTCCATCGTACTTCTCTATTACAGTCGGCTTGAAGCCAGATGGCTAGTTGACTTGTTGTAGCTCGTGAGTGAACGCCAGCACTCCTTCATCTGGGTGAGGGCTCCGGCTCTAACTACGGCGATGTAATCGCTCGTGGTGAAGACCGAAACACTCATGCTCATCTTCCAGTCGGTGGCGCTCATCCTCCTTGCGTTCTCGGCATTGAGCGTTAATGTCGTGGCGAAGATCCCGCCGTAGTCGTCCTTGTGCATCTTGGTTGTCGCGGCGGTCGTCATGATGGTGCCATCGTCAGTCATTACTCGGATTGCCGAGTGACGTATGACATGACTCCGAGTGATGCTGACCAGAGCCAGCTGCTCGGCGCAGTGCCGAAGCAAATGAAACTGCAGTATCGGAGGCCATCTTGTTTAACGGTACGAGAGTGTCTCTAGATTGTTATCATTGCTGGCAAGCTGCAACGGTGATCATTGCCTTGATCCTTGCGATGGTCGGGGTGGCCTAGTGGTCAGGCCCGAACTGCAAGGTGTCCAACAATGTGGCAGCGACCACGACGTTCTGTTGTGGGGTCATGAAGACGTCATGGTCGCCTACTCGGGTTTGGAGGATTTTTTGTTGATCAGTCTGCCCGGCCTTGCTCAGATTGTCGTTGCGAGCATTGCACTCAGCTTGTAAGCGTCGTGCGTCATCCTCCTGTTGCTCACATAGTCGGCGAGCCTCCTCCTGTTGCTCACGTAATCGGCGTGCATCTTGCGTGGGAGTTGAGCACTTGGACACTATGAACACTTCGCGTGGTGAAGAAAAGCTTGCCGAACTGCTGTCTGACTGTGAGTCGAAGTCGGAGTAGTTCAAGGGGGTGATTACAACTCCAACCTCTCTAGATCCGATCTTGAGCGACTCTGTGCCGTATCCGAGTCGAACTCCAGGGGATTGGATCTACCACATTGGAGTAAGATTGAAATTGTCCGCGGCATTGCTGAGTCCAAACGAGAAATTGACGATCTATTCTTCCCTTAGCCCAACCTTGGCCGGCTCAAGGCCGAGTCCGAGTCGAACACCGAACGAAAGAGTTGTCCTTGGACTCGCGGATCTTGGGGATCACCGCAGCATGTCGCCGAAGATAGCCGCAGCGTTGAGTAGGCCGACTGGCGCGAAGTCGGCTTGGTTTCTGGCCGATCGGGTTGAATTCGAGTCATTTAGGGTGAGGTCGTCGAACTTGTCGGCGACGAAGTCGAGGCTCCCAAAACTGATTGTCTGCCTGGGAAAGAACTTGACACCGTCGACTCCTGTGTTGGATCCATCAAACTTGATGAAGATGATCTCGACGAATCCTTTACCTGGCGCACCAACTGTCGGTGCTTTGTATCGGCAATAATTATATGGGGCTACTCATGAGACCTAAAGTTGATAGATTGTAAAGGAACATGAAATAATTTATTCTGATTCAGACCCTCAAGGTGAGGTAATACACTACTTCCAGCTATGGTGTATTGCCTTTGAGGTTTCTCTGATGAGATTGTGGTCTTTTCTCTGATGAGAGCGTTCTGCCCCAGGGGGCTCCTTGTCTCTCCTTATGTACTGAGAAGGCAAGGTTACAAGGTAGGAATCCCAGTCGGTCTTGATTAAGGGATTTTCTTCTAGGAATACAACGTACCCAACTAGGACTATATCCATTTTTTTATCATACAAGGTAATATACATCAAATCCTGTTGTATCCCTAATTACAGGATTAGGTCTATTCTCTATTCGAGTGGCTACAAAGCTTTCCATGAGATAACTGGGGTCCATGGTCTCCACAATGTTCAACTGATGAACGTCTCGATTTGAATCTAATAAAGAAACGATTTAAATAGATTATTTTCTGACACTAGTCTATTTATATGCCAATATTTATGGGGAAAAGCTATACTTATGGTGCCATATTAGTTAAGAAAATAATCAAACCACACACTATAAATTTCATATCTTACACTTTTAATTCCATATATTTATACTATAATCTTTAAATCTTACAATATATTTTTTTTAGTGCTCACTGTATAGGAGAAGTAGGGAAAAAGGATTGTCTATCTGTTAATTGATCCTGAGAAAAAAAATACTGTCTAGGCATCAGTCTATTTGTGCCAAGAAAAAAAAGAAGAGAAAATCATTAATCGTGCCTTGACCCCTCGGGCCTTGGAGATTGACTCCCGTCTCGTCTCCTCCTAAGTTTGCCCGCCGCCTGCGCCGATCTCACGCGAGTAGGGGCACCGTCATCGTTCTGTCGTTTCCACTGCATCCTCACCAGTGAGCATCCATTCATCCGTTACCTAGCTACAACCTCTGTCTCATCTCTCTCCATCCACGCACTTTTTTTTTCTGGAATTTGCATTAACCCTAGGTTCTCTTCTAGATCTGGAAGTTTTTTTTGTCTTAGTTTGCCTTAGCCTTAATACAAATAACATTTTTTTTCAAAAAGTTTGTGCGTTCAACTGAATCCCCATGTCCCATGTTAGATGATTAGATGCTTATCTGAGTTATGTGGTGTATGGTGTTGCGTATATCTGGAACTCTTATGCCATGTACCTTGTATGCGTGCTGTTATTTTTGTTGATTTATTATGTTCAAGTTTTCATAATGCTACAACTATCAAGCTGTCGCCTGCGAAGGATTTAAAAGGTTTCAAATCTTTCCTTCTCAAGCAGACGAGTTATCCGCCAACTGATTGGACCACGTGTCCTCCCTAGGTCAAAGATAAATCTTAAATTTATGATAGAAAAAAAAGGCCTTCACAGATAAATCTCAAATTTATGTTAGAAAAAAAAATGGGCAACTCTAGGCTCTCCTCCATTAGCAAATGCCCAGTTGCCCCGCCCTCTCAACCAGCCACCCCCTCTCGTGTGCCACGTGGCACCACCAATTGGTGGAAACAAAAAAGACGGGAAAAGAGCTATAAATCTTGCTGCTTCTACCGTAGGGCTGCATCCCACAGTGAGCTCGTGTTGACGCCGTCGTTACCGCCGTATAGCTAGACCCCTCTCCCAAGTTCCGAGCAGGCGAGCAGCCAAGATCTGACGAACGCACACGCACTACAGCAAGCCGGCCCTTCGTCGGTTTGCCACCTGGCCCTCAGATCCGGCCTGCCACTGCCGACCGACGGACAGCTGCGTTGCACGTCGGGTGGAGCTCGAAGCCGGTGACCGGGATAGCCAGGTTTCTCGTCCTCCAGTGTAGATCCCGTCCCCCGGGGACTGGCGTGCTCAAGGATGGTTTGAAACCGACCGGTGAGCTGAACGAGAGCTCTCGGCGCAGCTTGCCGCCTCTCGCACGAACATCCTCTCTCAATCGACCGTGCTAGCTCAAGCTTTAGAAAGAGAGAATTAGCGCAGAACGAGGAAGAAAATTACATAAAGTGAGATGTGCTATTAACGTATGATTAATTGAGTATTAGATATTATAAATTTAAAAAATAGATTAATATAATTTTTAAAGCAACTTTTATATAAAAAATTTTTATAAAAAATACACTGTTTAATAGTTCGAAAAACATACTTACAGAAAATGAGAAAATACGAAATGGTTTTTATCCCAACCTCTTTGATTCAAACGGCGCTAAGAGCAACCCTAATGAAACTCTCAAATTTGATCCCCTATTAGTTAGAATAGGAGCTCTCTCATCTATATTCAACCTCCTATTTCAGTGCACACTCCAACCGACCCCTCATATTTTTAAGTGGGGCCTACTTGTCAGTGGCCCACTCCCTTTCTTTTCTCCCTTTCTCTCCTCTCTCTCTCACTTTCCTCTTCTCGGCCGACGCAGCTTGGGGCGGCGGGGGCGACGGGGCCAACGCAGCTCGGGGCGACAGGGTCGGCTCGGGGCGGTAGAGGGCGGCGGGGCTGACGCAGCCGGGTCGGAGATGCCAGCGGCCGGGGGGAAGAGGAAGGGAACGGCGGGGCCGACGTAGTCGGGATACGCCGGCGGCCGGTCTTCCAAGATCTGAGGTGAGCCATTCTTCTCCTTTCCCTCCTCTCCTCTTTTTTTAGGTTTTGTATTTGTTGGTGCCGATGACCGGCGGGGCCGACATCGCCGATGACCGGAGGGGATCGGGAGAGGGGCGGGGAGAGGGGCTGGAGGAGATGAGGGTCTTCTATATCTGGGGGTTGCCTCCCCCCGAATGAGGGCCCTCTCCAGATGAGATTTCGGTTGGAGACGATTTTTAACCCATAAATCCCTAAATTTGATATGAGAGCTGGTTTAAAAGCTCCATTAAAATTGCTCTAAGAGGATGGATAAGAGGGAAGGGACGGACGAAACAGGAACAGGAGCGGCGGTCCGCCAGCGACGCATCCGAGGGGAACGAGAGAATTCGAGATGTCTTTTTTTTTTTTTTTTACCTTCGGTAATTTCTATAGATGGCATGCGCTATTAGGCTGAGAAGACTAGAAGATTTCGCCGGCATGGGCTGATAGGCCCATAGTATAATTAGTAAACAGACTGGGCTTACTACAAGAATGAATATAAAGAAGACAAAGAAACTGCAATAATAAAAAGATTCAAATTGCTCCCTCAAACTGCTCTAAATCTTAAAAAAAATACCATCAGTGTTTACAAAATTATCGATTCAAAGAAAATGCCATCATCTATTTTATCATGTATTTGTTGAACAATAGAAAGACGGTACAATTTTAGGTTTACACCAAAGAGGGCCTAAACAACATGGATGATGGATTGGAAAAGAGTAACATAAAATCAAGACTTCCTATTTTTCCAAAATACAACGCATCAAATACCAATCCTAAGATATTGTAAATCCTAAAAATCAAACCAGCAACTAAATATTAAAATATTATCGGAAATTATCTGACGCGCTGTCGAGCGCGTCGATTTTCTAATCTCAGTTAATCTCAAGCTGGCAGGGTTCCTGCCAGCTGATTGGCCCTCCTACCAGTTTGTGTAAACGATTGTCCGGGCTGCTGAGTTGGGCCGGGCTGCTGAGAGTCCGGTTGTCTGAGAGTAGGCTAGAGCTAGCTCTCGTCCTCCCTAATGCCTGACCCGCAGGCCGTAGCTGGGCCTCACACACTAGATAGGCGAATTTTTTTATTTTTATATTTTTTAATAAAATATTTATAAAACTACATTTTTGTTTCAAAAATTTACAAAAATATACTCTGACGCCCTCTGGGAGGACGTTTTTTATAAAATCGCCCTCCCAGAGGACGATTTTATGATATGGCTGATGGCTATTGGCGGCCGCCAGCACTTTTGCAAGCGGCCCTCTGGCCGCCCAAAAATTGCCCTCCCAAAGGGCGGCAAGGGGGCCACCTGCAAATTGGCCACTTCCTTTATTCCTTTTTTTTTGTTTTTTTTTAACTAGGAACTCAAGAATAGCAAAACCATAAGAAGTTGTAGCTCAAACCAATGTAAAATGTGACCTGTAGAAAATTGTGAGCGTGCTTTGAAAACCGTATTAAAACTTCGGACCTCGAAAACTTAATCTTCCTGGCCGAATTTCGCAAAAAATTTTTGGACAAACCCGACGAAGTGGAAAGAAGCGGAAGTAAAATTTTCTGTAAATGTCCGTAGAGTACTTATTTGCCCGATTCCAAGACCGTATGCGAAAATTATGTCTGTTTTAAGGTAGGTAACGCTTGATAAGGAGAAATAGGTATAACTTTCTGGACGGTTCTGTACCCAGCCGGTCTAACCGGGTTGAGGCCGATGGTCCAACCGTCACCTCCACTAGAACTAATGGGCGGTTCTATACCCAGTCGGTCCGACCGCCACCCCCATTTTGCAGGTGGCCCCCTAGTCACCCAAAAACCATCTTTCCAGAGGACGGCAAGGGGGCCGTCCGCAAAAGCGTCAGCTCCGTGGCCGGTATTTTTTCAGGCAGTCCCTTTGCTGCCCTTCTAGAGGACGATTTTTTAATGGTCAGGGGGCCACCTGTAAAAGTACAGACAGCCGTTGGCTGCTCGGCCGACGGCCATCTGTCACGTCATAAAATCGTCCTCTAGGAGGACGTTAAGAGTATATTTTTGTAAATTTTTGAAATAAAAATATAGTTTTGTAAATATTTTATTAAAAAAAATATAAAAATAAAAAAAATTCCTAGATAGGCTATGCGCTCCCTCGCGCGTTTACGCGGAAGTAGCGCCTCCAGCCTCTGGGTCGTCCTTCGTGCACGTGCAGCAACGGCCAGAGCAAGCGGAAATTGAAAAAGAAATGAAAGAAAAGGAAAGAAAGAGGGGAAAAAAAGAAAAAAGTGTGTGAGAGAGAGACAGAGAGCACGAATTCCCTTTTTCTAAAACAAAAATTACTCCCTCTGGTTCCATAATTTCTGTCGCTTTGGGAAAGGTTGAGGTCAAACTATTAGAACTTTGATTATTAATAACTTTTATAATATTTAGTTTGAAGGCAATAGAACAACATATATAGATTAGTGTTAAAAGGTACTTTAATAAAATTAAATATTTATTTATTTTTATCTATTAATAAAAAATCATAATTAAAGATGTGTTTTCGAGACCGTGTTGTCGTCAAAAACAACAGGAATTATCTAACCGGATGAAGTAGCACTTAAGAAACAAATCAAAGTAGGAAGGCCCGGCATGACACGAGGCCCAGCACGGCCCACTATGGCAGCCGGGCCTGGCACAACACGGCTCCACTGCAGTCAATCCGATTGCAACACGTGGCGCTCCAACGGCTAGTGCAACTGTTGTTTTTCAAAATTAGCCGTTGGAGTGCAAAAAAAAAAAAGCATGAAAATATGGGAAACATCTAAAAATATGTGAAATTTTTTCTTATAAATAGGACAGCCACCTCTAACATCCTGTTTCATCCAAACCTCCCATCTTGTGCTCTTTTGACTCTTGTGCTACTCTGTGAATTGTAAGCTTGTGTTCTAGTTTTAATTTTCGATTTAGATAAATTTTGTTAAAAAATCAAAAATATTTTGGGGAAGCCCTCCACTGCTCCACATCTCCACTCCTCTTGCTAGGTAATTAATTTTCTGCATTTCGTTGTTTGTCTGTACTATTCGTTATATAAATTAATTTACTGGATTTATATACACGTAATTTTAACATTTTAGGATGGATGATCTGAACTACCCGTCGTTTCATTTAAGCGAATCCGACCCGAACTTCATGCCGATGTCATACCCGAACACCGAGCATGATGTCATGGGGTCGGCTCCGGCACCGCAAGGACAGCATGAAGAAGTATATGCAGCTTCGGAAGAATCAGGAACTATGAGCGGGAGTGTATCGATGACCACTGGCTCAAAGAAATCAAGAACTTCCGCCACCTGACAACATTTTGATGAGATCAATAAGACCAGCCCTGATGGAAGAGAGGTAACATGGTGAAATGTAGAATAATGCAAAACTAAACTATCTGAAAAATCTTCAGGTGGAATAGAGCATTTGAAGCGACATGCTGAGGCCTATGCAAAGAAGTAAGAATACCAACTACGACAGCAGCAACTGCTACTAAATCCTGGCGGTATGGTATGTACATGGGATTACGATCCTCAGGTAGCACGAGAATCCCTTACTTGTTTAATTGCTAGACAAGATTTACTCTTAAACTTTTGTGAGTCTATTATATTTGAGAATTATATTAAAACTAATCATAATTCTAGGTTTCAATCTGTTTGTAGACAGACCACAACCTGTGACTTGGTAAATGTTTATAACTAAGGCCCGGACACAATAAATGAATTATTTGTTACATGTCCTTTTTCTGTTAGTATCACCTCTGATATCTAGAACGGTAGGGCTAAAGAGAACTATATAAGTGTAGTTGCTCATTTTGTTGATGATAATTAGGAACTATAGAAAAGAGTAGTAACCTTAAGGTTAATTGATTTTTTTCACATACTACTGATAATATTGCTGAAAAAATATCTAGAGTTGTTAAGGAATTTAACCTCACAAATAAAATCCTTACAATAACATTAGATAATGCAACTGCAAATTTTAAAGTCATGGAAATTCTACAGTCATTATTCTCTGTTTATGCTAAATCATTTCTTCTACATCAATGTTGTGCATACCATATTGTTAATCTTAGAGTTAAATCTGGTTTTAAGAGAGTAAATGCATACATTGATTCCATCCGTGAAGCAATAATATGATTAAATGATTAAATGGTTCTAATCCTTAACTTGTGACTTCGCTTTGGATAAGCATCTACGTAAGTTTCAAATAGATGGAAACCATTGATGGAATTTCACTTATCTAATGTTGAAGCATGTGTTATCTTACAAGGATTTACTGACTGTTTTTTTCTTTTTTTTCAATCAAACAATGCTGTAACCAATGACGAGCAACCACTATTAACCAGCTACATTTCCAGTTTTGAAGTTTAAAGACGACGAAACCGCGTAAGTACTTTATGTCATTTAGAAACTTAAGTTACCTCTACACAAAGCCACACAATCCTTCCTTCCTGCCATTTCACTCTTTGCTGCAGCTCCCTATATAAACACCATCTCAATCCTCGTATTCTCACACACTTATACATAACAAAGCCAGCTAATTATAAAATTAGCCAGCTAGTATTAGCTAGCTGTGCTACTAGCTTACTACTGCTATACCGCTATCTATCTGATCACAATGAAGTCTCTTGCTGCCGTCCTCATCGTCCTCGCTGCCGTCCTCGTCGCCGCGTCGGCGTCGGAGTCGGAGTTCAAGCAGCCGCCGGTGACTGACATGCCGGCCGACCCACGCGGGCCGCTGCTGGGGCGCTTCGCCGTGCTGGTGTACAGCCTGAACCGGAACAGGAAGCTGACGTACGCCGGCGTGTCCCTCGTCGGCCAGCACCCTGACAAGGGCGGCGTGAGGTACCAGATGGTGGTCACGGCGGCGGACGTCGGCGGCGCCACCGCCCCGTACCGGGCCGTGGTCTGGGGAGTCCCCGAGACGCACGCGTGGATGCTCCTGGAGTTCAAGCGCATCAACTGATTGTATTCGCATGTACTACGTACGTATAAGTCGTATAAGTGTGTGCATGCATATATATATGTGCGTTGCCCAATTGGTATGCAACTATATATGCAGGATGTAAGTGAATAAAAAATGTGTCGATGTACGTGGAAAGAAGATCGATCGACGATATGAATACATATTATTGGAACTGTTACAAAACATTCCGCATGTGATCAAATTGTCTTATAACCGCTGGTTCAGGAGAAGATATATCCATCTCGAATCAACGCAACCTCTGGCAACAGATGCATCTGGTGTCTCTTTACTCTGTATATATATATAATCACTATAGTGTAATCATCAAGAGTATCAAAAACAGAGATCATTTACTATTCTACTCTCAACACGTTATCAGTCACTTGCTCTTCGCTGAGAAGGTCGAAGCCGAGACAGAGGAAGAAGAAAGGAAGAAGACACAAATCAAGATTTACGGGATTCAATCCAATGGAGGAGGAATTATACCTTGTGAACAGTGGAACCACAAACTCTATACTTCGGGATACAAAATATTTCCTGACTCTTACAAAGAGACAAGGAAGTGTTTTAACAATCGCTGGAAGCGATGCAACGATAGTTGGCTCTAGTCGTGTCTCTGTCATGCTCCCGATGGGTACTCAAATGACAATTGAGGATGTATTACTGTATCTCGATTCCACTCGTACCCTATTAAATTATAGAGATATCCGTCAAAATGGTTTCCATATCGAAAACTAAGATGACAACAAAGAGAAATATCTCCTATTGACCAAGAACAACGGATATGGTAAACAAGTGCTTGAAAAAATTCCATCTTTATCCTCTGAATTGTACTACACGTACATCAAGCCCATACAACACATTGCATATAAGGTAATTTTTCAGAATGTTGACACATTTTAAACTTGGCATGATCACCTTGGCCATCCTGGTATAGGGATGATGTAGAAAATTATCAGCAATTCAATTGGTCATGCTTTTAAGAGCAACAAATTCCCACAATCTTTGAATTTTGTGTGCACCTCATGTGCCACTGGAAAATTAATTTTAAGGCCCTCTTATCTTAAAATCAGAGCTGAGCCACTAAAATTTCTTGAACGCATTCAAGGTGATATATGTAGTCCTATACAACCACTAAGTGGACCGTTCAGGTATTTCATAGTTTTAATTGACGCATCTACACGATGGTCATACGTGTGTCTTTTATCCACACGAAACCATGCATTTGCTAAATTGATTGCTCAAATTATTAAATTGCGAGCACATTATCCTGAACATCGAATTCAATCAATTCGAATGGACAACGCTGCTGAATTCTCATCGCGTGCCTTCAATGATTATTGTATGGCCATAGGAATTCAAGTTCAGCACTCTCTTCCATAAGTCCACACATAAAATGGTTTAGCTAAATCTCTTATTAAGAGAATAAAGCTCATAGCAAGACCATTGTTGCAAAATTGCAATTTACCAACATCTTGTTGGGGTCATGCAATTTTACACGCTGCTGACTTAATACAATTGCGTCCAACTGCTTACCATAGCAACTCCCCCTTACAACTAGTACGTAGAAATTCACTAGATATTTCCCATCTGCGAAAATTCGGTTGCACTACATACGTACCGATCTCACCACCCCAGCGTACTGCTATGGGCCTACACAAGAAGCTCGGTATCTATGTGGGATATAAATCTCCGTCAATAATAAAATACCTTGAGCCCATTACAGGGGACCTGTTTACAGCCCGGTACGCTGACTGTATCTTCAATGAAGAACATTTTCCAGCATTAGGGGGAGATTTCAAGTACCAAAAAGAATGCCCGAAAATTGATTGGAATGCTCAAAGCATTTCAGCAATGGATCCACGTACTCAAGAAACTGAACTTCAAGTTCAGAAGATTATTCATTTGCAAAACATTGCACATAACCTGCCAAATGCATTTACTGATTATAGAGGCATTACAAAATCCTATAATCCTGCCAGAAACGTGCCAGAAAGAGTGGAGGTACCATCAAAAATCACTCAACTCCCAATTCAAAATAAGAGGGGGAGAAGTACAGCACCAAAGGCAGATACAGCTTTTTGCAAGCGACAAAGGAAACAGAAGAATAAATCTTCTGAATTAGTAAATGCAGATCAACGTTTAATTGATGAAAGCCTCAGGATCCACGAACCCAGATCAACAGTGCACTCTATTACTGATGCTGGGACATCGAAAAACCCTGACTCAAATATTTTGGGAAATAACAATGAGTCTACAGGGGTCTATGAAATTTCCACAAATTACATTGATTCTGGAGAATCATATGATACAAAGACTACAATTGTCGAGAACTATTTTTCTGCAATGATTGCAAGCAACCTCCAAAACGATCCAGATCCCAAGACCATGGCAGAGTGCAGAAAGCGCTCAGATTGGAATCAATAGAAGGTAGCAATCCAAGCGGAAATTGCCTCGCTTACGAAAAGAGAGGTATTCACGAAAGTAATACCAACACCTCCCAAAATATTCCCTGTCGGATTCAAATGGGTTTTCATCCGAAAACGGAACGAAAACAATGAGGTGGTGAGATATAAAGCAATACTTGTAGCACAAAGGTTCACGCAGAGACCCGACATTGATTTCAATGAAACATATTCTTCAGTAATAAGTGGAATCACTTTCCGATATCTAATATCTCTAGCAATATAAAATCATCTATCTTTGTAGTTGATGGATGTAGTGACCGCATATCTTTATGGGTCACTTGATTCGGACATATACATGAAGGTTCCCGATGTAATCCAAATTCCGAATCCAAATGCAAATCGTAATTTGTATTGTGTAAAGCTTAACAAGTCATTATATGGCTTGAAGTAGTCGGGAAGAATGTGGTACAACCGACTAAGTGAGTTCCTTTTGAAAAAAAAAAGGATACTCTAACAATAATGATTGCCCATGTGTATTCATCAAGAAGTCCTCAACAGGATTTTGCATAATCTCAGTGTATGTTGATGATCTAAACATCATTGGCAACGCACAAGATATAGATAAAGCACGCAATCATCTAATGACGGAGTTTGAGATGAAGGATTTGGGTAAAACCAAATTTTGCTTAGGTATTCAACTTGAGCACCTTCCAAAAGGCATACTTATATATCAAGCCGTCTATGTCCAGAAAATATTGGAGAAATTCAATATGGACAAATCATATCCATCGAAAACCCCAATGGTTGTTCGATCTCTTGACAGAGGGAAAGATCCTTTTAGACCTCGAGATGAAGGTAAAGAGATACTGGGACCAGAGGTTCCGTATCTCAGTGCCATTGGAGCACTAATGTACCTTGCAAATTGCACCCGGCTGGATATTGCATTTGCGGTAAATCTTCTAGCTAGACATAGCACAGCTCCAACTAAACGCCATCGGGCGGGAGTGAAGAATATCCTTCGATATCTCCAAGGCACCCCTGATCTCGGTTTGTTTTGCAATAAAAACAAAAACATGGATCTCATAGTATATACTGATGCTAGCTACCTATCTGATCCCCACAATGCCAGATCACAAACCGGCTTTATATTCTTACATAGTGGAACAGCCATCTCATGGAAGTCTTCTAAACAGACTCTAGTGGCTACATTCACTAATCATTCTGAGATAATTGCCTTATACGAAGCATCACGTGAATGTGTATGGCTTCGCAGAATGATTAACCACATCCAACAATCGTGTGGTATTGGTTCTATTGAATCACCTACCATTATCTATGAAAATAATGCTGCTTGCGTTGTTCAAATGCAGACATGTTACATAAAGAGCAATATCACCAAACATATTGCCCCAAAACTATTTTTCCCACATCAATTACAAGAAAATAGGGAAATTAGTATCTTGCAAACTAAATCATGCGATAACCTCGCAGACTTGTTTACTAAGTCCTTACCAACTTTCACTTTTCATAAATGTATTAAAGGAATTGGTATGCGACGACTGAGTGATTTGCAAGAGTCAAGGGGAGTAAATCTCCTAGACTAAACCTATCCAAAGCATATATTGTAGTCTTTTTCCCTCTTTAACAAAGGTTTTTAATGAGGCAATATAACAACGTAAATAAATAAATAAATATATCATATCTCTATTTTCCCCATAGGGGTTTTTGAGGAGATATCAATGATATATATTAACTTCTCATATTTTCCTATATGATTTTAGAGAAGTTATACTAGATTATGACCCTATGGTTATAATCATTCTCCATGAGTTTTTTCTTCTACAAGGTTTTCTCAGGGAGATTTCACATATATGTCATATCATTTTCTCCTTATTTTCCCACTAGGTTTTAAAAGAGTTTTAATGACATATCTACAGAATGGTTTCTCCTCAAGTTTTTCCCACAGGGTTTTTCGAGGAGTTTTTCCAAGTGATGACTCAAGGATGATTACCAGATGGCAATTGATCAAGGGGGAGTGTTACAAAACATTCCGCATGTGATCAAATTGCCTTATAACCGCTAGTTCAGGAGGAGACACATCCATCCTGAACCAACGCAACCTCTGACAACGGATGCATCTGGCGTCCCTTTACTCTGTATATATATGTAATCACTACAGTGTAATCATCAAGAGTATCAAAAACAGAGATCATTCACTATTCTACTCTTAACAGGAACATGTAACTGAAGAGCAATCACTCTGTTTCATGATTTTCAAGACAGCATAAAAAACATTTGTTGTATAAGAGAATAGATTTTTCGATAATATCGCTAAAAATCTGTCGCCACAATTTGTGACCGATTTGAGGCAGATCTTGCGGTGCGCTTGCGTTGCCGTCGTGGGCAACGCACGTCCGCAAATCCCGCCGCTTCTCTCTCCTCCGGCTTTTTGAAACATACATTGTAATTACTCCCTCCGTCCCTTAAAAAATGATTATTTTAGTTAGTCTAAAAGGAATTAAGTATAAAATCAAAAGACTACTGTACCCTTAATTAATATAAAGAGAAAAAAGAGAGGAGAAGAAAACGAGGATGAGAGAACCCTATTGGTTGGATGGTTAAAAGGATGAGAGAACACACTTTTTTATGGGATGAATTTTTAACCTAAAACAACATTCTTTTAGGGACGGAGGAATTACAATCTAACTTTATGTAGTTACATGTAAAAAAATGATATTTTTTTTGAAAAATATGGCACCATAAATTAAATATAGCTAGTCCCTAGATATTTACGAGTAATAAGGAGGTACCAAAAAAACAAAACTAAAAATTACTCTACCTCTTCATACATACTCACCATAAATCAATCGCAAGAGAATACTTCCGTAGTGTAAGTTTTTTTTTTCTGTTTTTCTCTTTTTTGTGTGTGTTAATGATGACATGGAATTATCCCTCTACCGTGATTCATCCGTTCTACATATCATTCTCCTTAATTATGTCGGGGGAGAACGGTAAATCCAGGGGTGAAGCCAGAGGGGTGGCAGAGGGGACCTGGTCTCCCCCAACAGGCTAATTGTCACACTCTGATCTGACACCGCCGTACAACGGCACCAAATAAGATGTGTTACAGGAAAACAGCGTGAACTACTTTTCCACGGAACCGCGATATCGATATCAGTCCTAGGACATAGCGCTGATATCTACGAAAATCAGATATGCATCATCGCAAAACCTTAAATAAATAAATATATAAACATATGCCTTCACTTACGTTGCAGCTTCAGAACAAGTTGGAGATAGCAACGATCAACACAGAGGCAGCAGCAGCAACGGAAGAGCGGACTAAATCCCAACACATAGGCAACGACTAAGAATCATGACGAAACCATAATCTTCACTTCACTGCAACTCCAGCTCTAGCTCCCAACGAAGAACTATTTATATATAGCAAGGGTGAGTACTTGCGTACTCAGCAAACCAGGGAAACTTAGTTGGTTGTTGCAGGCCACAAAGAGAGGCTGAATATTTTGTAATCTGTTTTATTTTAAATCTTTTAAATTCTAAGTGTGTGTTTCTCAATAATTAGGGCGAGGTGAGTCTTGCCCGATCAGAGTGAAAGATGCATCAATATTTATTTCTTTAGTTTTCTCAATCTCAAGAATTCACATCAATCGGCTTTCCGAGCCAAAACTTTTTCTCCAGATTTCCCGAGTCCTGCTGTCCACGACAGTTAAGCCATTTCATCGGACCTCCAGCGTCCTTGATGACACTTTCTTTTCACAGTTCCTAAACCACACCCGCATTTGCAAACGGGATAAAACTACGCTAAGAAATCACTTCACATCCACCCATGACCGTGGGCACAGCTGTTCAAACAGTTTAGACCTCTATAGAGGGGGCACACTTTACCCACACGACACGCAACTGACACCGAATGCCCGTTGGCACCGGACGGTCGTGACAAGGCATTTCCCAAGCATCCTAGGTTTTCCCCATGCCAACTGGAGGGGTCCGCAACAACAACAGGGTAGGTCCGAGACCATGCTGTGCCAGGAACCCAGGAGGCATCCCCACCGCCCTCCCAGCGATCCACAGTCCAATGACATTCAGGGCATCCCTGATCGGCTAGTTACTCAGCCAGGGACTTTCCATTCACCCATGTGGTTGTACTGTCATATGTTCGGATGAAATTCCGAAGGAATCGGTCCTTAGGGCGACCAAACAGGCATCACACACTGGACCGGCCTTATGTCGCAAATCTCCATTTTTAAAATTCATTTTTCTTTCACAAGGCATTGGTCCAGGTGTCGGATTTTCCAAACGTTTCGTAAAACTAAGTTTTACCCAAGAAGTTTCTCAAATTTTTGTTTGAAGGGCGACCGTCAGTACTCACACAATAGTGCACGAATACCGAGGCACGTCAGTGGTGGTTACAAGGGAACAGGGTATATCAATGTCAAGGAAGTATTTAAATGCATCAAGTTTAGGAAGGTCTGCCAATTTGACTTGCAAACAGGACCGCACAAATTAGTGCATGCCTATCGATGCAGGTTTTGCAAATAAAATACTTTAAATTTCAATTATAGGCTCAATTAATCAAAGGTGACTTGCCTTGCTTTAAGTCTTCACGAATCTTCGAGAAATCCCGGCGAAATCCGCCCCGAAACGATTTTTCCGACAACGATTACTGTGCACAAACACTCAAAAATCTACACAAAGACTAAGAAAGAGACCCTATTTAGTACTACTAATAGTGCCATCAGATATATCTCAATTTTAGAAAATTACTGGAGTTGGAACGGAGTCAATCGAAGTCACGGATAAAAAGATATGAATTTTTGAAGTTTAAATGGAATTTTGGATAAAAGAAAATTGATTTATTGGGAATCTAGAAGAGAATATTCTCTGGAATCCTCCCTTCATGTCACTGACAGCTGAGACCTACTGACATGATGGGCCCTCATGTCAATGGGAGGGAGAGATGGCTAAGGAGTGGGCCGGTACAGAGGAAGTGGGCTCAAGGTGTCAGGGTACAGGGCTTCATGGTTGTGGCTCACGGTGGACCGAGGCATAGAGGCCCCACACGTCGGTGTCACATGGTGTATGGACCGAGCCCATTCACTGTACCAAGAGAGAGGAGCAGTGGTGTGGGTGCATGGGTAGGCCGGTGGTGGACTAAGGGTGTTGGGCCCGTTGGTCGGTGAGGTATGGTCTATGGACCGAGTTCAACATAGGGCGGGACCCACACGTCAGCCACATCGAGGGGGTACGGGTTGGGCCCAGCGGCCAGCAAGTGAAAAGAGGGATGGCAGCTCGGATGGCACGGGGCCACATGGCAGTAAGGACGCTGAGGGGATTGACTCGGCTCGTGCGGGGCTGTGGCAAGGCCGTTGTGATCAACGGCCGACGGTAGCGCAAGGCGATCCGGTGAGTGGTGGCGTTCCAGCGCGAGCTACTGCACCAACTAGAGGAGGGAGGCTAGGCGAAGCAATTGAGCGGCTTGGATCCATGAGGGATCGAGCGGCGGCGGCAGCTGGCGACGGGAGTCCGAGGGCGAGCAGAGAGAGGAAAAAGAGGGGGAAGGGGGCATCCATGGCGGGAGAGGACAAGGGGAGAAGATGGCAACGACGGCCAAAGGTGGCGTGCGGGATGCCAGTGGTGATTGATCTGGAGCGATTGCGAGGGAACACCATTCCCCGGCTAGCGCTCGTGGATCATGCCCAAGTGTTGTCCTGTAATACCCTGATTCGCACCCTATGCAAAAACATATTTTCTATAAAATTTAAATTTAAGAGTTTGGTTCTTATTTAAATTTTGATTTGAAAATGCCAAGGAGATCTCTAAACTTTCCACCCATCCATCCCTCTGTCCATTTTATAAATTATATATATATAGCCAAAAATTTGAATTCAAGTTACAAGCAAAAACCCCCTAGAAAAATAGTGAAAGGTCACCGTTCACATTGGGCCACAGCCTCTCGGCCTAGTCCCTTTCTCCCCTCCCCCCCTGAACGCAGGGCTGTGGCGCCAACCGATCTCTGCCCCGCCACCGCCCGGGTCGCACATGCCTCTGACACACCTACCCCGCCGCACGCCACGACGCTCGGCTTTAACCACGCCCCCTGCCGTGCCAGCCTTTCCCGCCACCCCACCACACCTACCCGGGCACGCCTCAGCCGCCCCACCGCACATCGTGCCGCACGGCTTTCGTCAAGCACCTCGAGTCTCGCCGACGCCCCCTGCCGCGCCAGCCTTTCCCGCCGACCCCCATCCTTGCCGTGCCGCCGTTTGCCCACTGGATCAAGCGTGTCGCCACCGAGTTAGCTCTCCCGCACCTCTCGATGCCCACCGGTCCGACGCGTGCCCTGCTAAGGCTATAAAGGCGGAGGAGCCACGCCACCTCTCCCCCGTCGCCCGCCTCAGCGTCACTCCGCCCAAGCCGCCACCATTGACCTCCTCCGCTGCCCCTAAATCCCGAGCAACCCGCCGCCCGGCTAGGCTTCGCTCGTGCCTACCCGAGTCCTCCACCGCCTTACCCACCGGCCGCCGCCTCTTTCCCCAGCCACCCTCCCCTGACCCGGCCGCCACCCGCCGATCCCCATCGCCGCCGCGCCACAGCACGCCGCCCTATCCACTGCCGGCTCGTCCTTCTGCCACCGCCCCCTGCTAACCACTACCGACCGCCGCCGGCCCCTACCTACCGCCGGCCGCTTCGTGCCCACGCCGGCTCCCTGCCTGCCCGAGAGAAGGAGAGGAGAGAAGAGAGGAGGTAAAAAGAACATAGGAGAACGAAGAAGAGAGAAAGAAAACCACCGACAGGTGGGCCCCACCCCTTTTATTTTAAGAAAAATCTATTTTAATTCCAAAAAAGCTTGAGCCATTGACATGTGGGCCCCTGACTATTTAATATTTTTTTACCCATCACTCTTTTGACCCAATGACAAGTGGGCCCCTTCCCTTTTAATCCCCCATCACCCACTAACAACCTGGTCCCACTGACAGGAATATTCCTTTGGAATATTCAGTCCTTTTTCCCTGAGATTTAATAATTCCAAAATTCCCCAAAAATCCTTTTAAACTTCATAAATTCATATCTTTCGAACCGTAACTCCGTTTGACTCCATTCAACTTCCAAAATTTTTCTTAAAAATGAGATCTACCTAATGGCACTATTATTTCTCAGTGGTGTTCAACTTTTTGGCTTTTGTGTTGATTTGATCCTTTCCGTACGTAGTTTCTGAGTCCGTGGAGGATCCAGGCATCACGCACGAGGAGGAACACCTGCAGGAACCAGGCAAGCCACCTTCGACCATGTTGCCCCTATATTTGTGAAATTTATGTTGTTTGCAAATATGCATGCTTAGGCTACACGTTAACATATTCGGCGTCGGATTGCGAGTGCAACTGACGGACCCACCTAGCAATCGCACTTATTTTCCATAGGATATTGATTCTCCCTACCTTTGATAGCCCTACATAATGAACGCCGGTTTCGTGCCCATTTGGGCACGAATACCAAGGTAGTTTGGCTTAGTTTCTACGTTGAGATGCCGTATGGGAAAAATTGTGGACTCCTACCCAACATTTTGGAACATCGACACTTTATGAAATAAAGGTGGTTGTAAAAACCTGATGGTGCGTAGGCTTGGCTTTCATGGTGGGCTATGTATCGTCATTAATGACCGATTCTTTTGGGGAATTCCATCCAAACATATAACAGTGTGACCACGCGAGTATTATGGGATACGCCTGGATGAGTACTTAGCCGGTCCATGTTTATCTTGTATGCCAGTAGTTGTGGGATGCCGGGATGTAGGAGATGGAGACGTATGCATATGGACTTATGCGCTTACATGGCCTTTATATTCTGTCGATGGTAGACGTAGGAGACATTACCGGTATCCCTGAGCAAATGAAGCATGGACTTGTCGAATGCTCGGTCGTGAGACTCGACCCAACTATGTGGCATGGGATTTTCATGGGTTAGTGTTGGAAAGGCCTCGTCACGAACTTCCAATGCCGATGGGTAATCGGTGTCAAATTCATGTCGTGTGGGTAAAGCGTACAATCTCTGCAGAGTTTAACTAAACTGTTCGAACAGTCGTGCCTACGGTTAAGGGCGAATGTGAGGTGATTCTCATAGCGTAGTTTTGTTTTGTCTCTGATTATGAAAATAGTTTTGTGGGAAGGGAATCGTTGCTACCAGAGTTTGCCTGTGTCGCAGACGGAAGACCTACGTGGTTGGGAACGGGTCTGTGTGACCTGGGGTGTGTTATGGCACCATAAAGCCAGGAGCTGAGACGGCTCGTTGGATGTCGATGAAGCTGAGATGGCTTGTTTGAATAGAGAGTGTTCGATGAGCTGCGACGACTCGCCTTGAAGTGATAATTAAAGTTAGGGGATAATGAGTAAGGAAAGAAGAAGGAAAATAATGGAGGAAAAGAGGGAAAAATGACATAAAAGAATCTAATCTACTATTCACCATGGCGAGTTGCTGCAAAGCAACTTGTGGAGTTGGATAAGGCGTGAGGCTCGTTCCAATACTGAAAGCATGGTTCACTAGTGTCTCTACAAAACAAATTTCTTAAAAGGTTGTTTTCGCAAAGTGAACCCCTAGCCCCCTTTGTTTAGCCAAACATGTCACTTTTTCCCTGGCTTGCTAAGTACGAAAGTGCTGACGCCGAAAACCACCGGCAGCATGGGGAACGAGCCGATGATCTGGTTCGGTGCCTAGAGACACGCGAAGGCTTGGGAGATCTGCTTAACTCCAGTGCAGGTCCTAAATCTTGAAGTTCGTAGGCATGCCAGTCAATTTGACCCTGCAATTGACAAGGAGATAGAAAATATTAGATCAATGAGCCAATTGGCTGGAAGCCGAATTGGACTCGCTCCATCGGCCGATGGCTGATATAGACAGCACTTATACATCGACTAGGAGCCGATGATGGCATAAATGGATAGGATAAATATACCATATGGCTAAGGAACCGAAAACGATGTAAATAAACTAGCCGATTATTAACATGAAGTGTATCGGCCGGAAAGCCGATGATGGCGTAAAGTGCAAAAAACGTGAGGCAAACAATGTAATCGGCTTTGATTAACAAAAGATAACCTATCGGCTAGGCACTCCAATAGAACATTGCATAAATATCCATCGGCTCATTAAGGATAGAATTATTATCACCAGTTTAATAGATCGGACCTAACCGTTGCAGCACAGACTGACGATGATAACAGAACCTCGATGGGCCGATAGACCTAATGCAATCGTGATGTAAAATGATAACTTATCGGCTATACATCCCGATAAAACGATTGCATAAAACTGATCAACCCAGCAGGAATAACTTATCGTAAGCAGTTTAGTAGGTCGGACCCAACCGATGTAGCACAAACTGATGATAAGTTACGCCGAGTAAGCAGATAAATCTATGCACGCGTGATGTGATATATCTACTCGGCCTATGAGATCAAGCCTAACTGATGCAGCCGTAGACAGAACAGATATATCGTGGTAAGCCAACTACCGCAGGCCGACTAGAATATCGAACCTAACCGAGGAAGTCCTAGTCGGAACGGTAGTCAGGGTAACGAGACTTACCCTCTCACAGGAGATCGAACTTAACCGATGCAGCCTGGCTCGAGAAGCAAGAACCCGTTGAATAAGGTGGCGATGCACCGAAGTTTTTATTGATCTGATTGATTGAGATCATTACAAAGCACCCGGGCATACGTATTTATACCCCGAGTTGATACAGTCCTAATTAGACACGAAACAGGAGTTTCCTAATTACAGAGAAAACACTAACCAAGCCCAATCGGATACGAGATCAGGCTTCCTAAAAGATAAAATATTATTACTGCCTAATTAACAGATAAGGCATTAGACTGCCACGCTATGGTCTTCATGACTCCTTCCCAAACTCGGCTTCCTCTAGATTGATCCCTGCTAATTATCTGTAATTTCTCCTTTAACCGAATCTGATAAAAAACCATACCAAATTTTGGCGTTAACAGAAAGTACTCACCCTTGCTTCTATATAAATATATTAGGATTTGAAGGTGAAGAAAATGACGACCCAACCGCCGAGGAGAACCTCCAGGAGCAGGCAAACTATGAAGACTTCTAGGGTTTCGGGCCTAGCCCCAACCATGCCTGTGGAATAAGTTAGATGTTTAATTGTCCAGTCTAGTGTGCAGTCGCATAGTTACCTTTCGATGTTAGCTTCCGCTTAGCTTTTGTTGCCCTCCGCTGCTATCTTTTGTAACGTGATATTGCTCACCTGGGGACTGTCCACGATGGCAACTCTTGTAAGAGCTATCCTAGTATTGTAATAAAGTTAAGTACTTTGATCCACTATTGTTCTGTGTGTACTAGCTTGTGTATCCTGGGACTGGTACTTGTATCATAGGTGCAGACGTAATGTTCCGAGCCGACCCATCCTGTCTATCCGAGACAGCGAGGTTTGGGGCGTTACAAGGTGGTATCAGAGCATAGGTTTGACCATAGGAATGAAACCCCTCTCTCCTAAGAATCACCATAAGGACTATATGTTGAATTATGAAAAGTATTTGCAAAACGACATTCTACTTCTTCACCCTCTCTTACCAAAGGACTTGTCTACCCTTTCCCCTTTTCAAAAATAAAGAAGGAATAGCCACATATCCCTCTCCTTTTTCCAAGCCAAGAATACCCTCTTGAAGCTCGACGAAATTAGTGCGTGTGTGGGTTATGTATTGATAGCCTGCCTCTTACCGATGTGCGTCCAGTCAAGTTTAGTAGCCTTGTGACTTGGCCACATCTCCTGCCTTATATTTTCTAATTTGAGAAAATGATTTTTTTCTCTAGTGTCTTGTCTCACCCCTTTGCTTTTACGAATAGATGGCCAGACGTCCTCGATGCAACGCTTGCGTGCCAGCTCGCTATGGAGGTGATGGTCATGCTCAAGCTCCCAACAATGCAGTCCAACCAGCTGGAGATCAGGAAGTTGAGCAGGCTGATGACCAAGTATTAGGCAACGGTCAGTCTGCCACCCAGGGCACCAACACCGCTGAAACCGCTACCCAAGGAGGATTACCCCCACCTCCTCCGCTTCAAACAGATCCTCAGAACCTTATGGCCTTCTAGACTCAGATTCTACAAGGCATAGCCCAGAACCTAGCAGCTTTACAGCCCCAATGCAACCAAGCTCCACATCCCAATGGCCGGTCCAAGCTCACTGAATTACTTAGGTCCCGTCCGCCAGAGTTCTCACAAACCGTCGAGCCTATCTAGGCTGATGACTGGCTTAAGGACATGGAAAGAAAGCTAAACCTAGTCTAATGCACTCCTGTTGAGAAAGCCTTGTTTGTGGCTCATCAGCTTAGAGGCCCAACTGCCAATTATTGGGAGAACTACAGTGCTGCCCATGTCGATGCCACCACCATTGTTTGGGCAAAATTTGTAGAAGCCCTTAGAGCTGCTTATGTCCCGGAGAGTATCATTGACATTAAGAGGGAGGAATTCAACAGCCTCAAGCAGGGACACTCCAGTATCAATGAGTACCTAAGTAGGTTCAATCATTTGGCTCGTTATGCCACAGAGGAAGTCAACATTGACAAAAAGAAGATAAGAAGGTTTCTAAAAGGAATGAATGTGGCAATAAGGATACAACTTATTGCTCATGAATTCCCCACTTTCCAGCACATGATCAACTGGGCTTTGATGGTGGAAGATACCAGGAATGAAGTTGAAGTCTTCCGCAAGCGAAAGATCGCACAGTCTGGATTCCAGTCTCACGATGCTCCACGCACTAGGACCTATCCACCTGCCCACTACCGCTAGTCAGCTCCACAACAGGCTTAGAGCCAAGATCCTCGCCCTCATGCTCCACGCCCAACTCCACCAACCCAACCTAAGGTTTATAGTGGAAACACTGGATCAAGCAACCCCACATCATTCAACACCCAGCCAAAGAACCTAGCTGATGTGGTGTGCTACCGCTGTGGAAACTTGGGACACTATGCCAGAGAGTGCCCTCAGAAGCAAGTTGCAGCAACCCTAGTCCGCTCCAATGTTAGTACTGCCAGAGCACTAGCACCAGTTCCAGCTAGAACCACCGCCCAGGCTAGTGGACAAGCCTCTCATGCCACCCCAACCATTGGACGAGGCCATGTCAACCACATTCAGATAGAGATAGCTCAGGAGGCTTCAGATGTTGTGATGGGTACGTTCCTTGTCAATTCCGTACCTACAGTTGTTCTTTTTTATTCCGGAGCTTCGCATTCCCTTATTTCTCGAGCGTTTGTGGATAAATATGGTTGGGATACCAAGGGCCTAAGGATACCGATGATCATACACTCCCCTGGCAGGGAGATCAAGGCAGATCTATTGTGCTCGAAGGTTAACTGGTAATACAAGGGTTTAGTTTTATAGCCAACCCCATTATCCTAGAGTCACAAGGGTTAGACCTGATTCTAAGAATAGATTGGTTAGCTAGGCACAAAGGACAAATAGACTGTGCCACAAGAACCATAACCCTACAAGGGTCAACTAGAAAGGAAGTAAAGTTCACCCCTTCTGAAAGCTTTAGAAACAAACCAACCCTGAATAGCATCTAAGCCATTCCTTTGGAGGAAGTGCCAGTGGTTAATGAATATCCGGATGTCTTCCCAGAGGATTTACCCAGAATGCCACCTGATTGAGAGGTTGAGTTCTCCATTGAGCTCATACCCGGCACTGCCCCAATATCCAAGAGACCTTATTGGATGGCTACCAAGGAGTTAGCTGAAGTTAAGAAGCAGATAGAAGAGTTGGAAGCTCTTAGTTATGTGCGACCTAGTGCTTCACCATGGGGAGCCCCAGTGCTTCTAGTCGAGAAAAAGGATAAGACCAAGAGAATGTGTGTAGATTACAGAGCTCTGAATGAGGTGACGATCAAGAACAAGTATCCCTTACCTAGGATCGAAGATTTGTTCGATTAGCTGCAAGGAGCCAAAGTGTTCTCCAAGATTGACCTGAGGTCAGGATATGATCAACTGAAGATTAGGCCATAGGATATACCCTAGACAGCCTTCTCGACTTGATATGGCTTGTACGAGTATATTGTGATGTCTTTTAGACTCACTAATGCTCCAGCCTTCTTTATGAGCCTCATGAACAAAGTGTTCATGGAATACCTCGACAAGTTTGTCGTTGTGTTCATAGATGACATCCTTATCTACTCTAGAGATGAACAAGAACATACAGAACACTTGAGATTGGTTTTAGGAAAACTAAGGGAACATCAGTTGTATGCCAAATACTCCAAGTGTGAGTTTTGGTTGGATAAGGTTATTTTCCTAGGACACGTTATTTCTACCAATAGTGTAGAAGTGGATCCAGGAAAAGTGAAAGAAGTTCTTGATTGGGAAGCCCCAACTACGGTTACGGAGATTAGAAGTTTCCTTAGATTAGATGGATATTATAGAAGGTTCATCGAAGGATTCTCAAAGATAGCCAAGCCAATGACAGAATTGCTAAAGAAGGAGAAGAAGTTTGAATGGATAGAAGCTTGTGAAAGGAGTTTCTAGGAATTAAAGAAACGGTTGACCACCTCACCTGTGTTGACGCTCCTGGATATAAGAAAAGATTTTGAGGTATTCTGCGACGTATCCCGACAAGGTTTAGGATGTGTGCTTATGCAAGAAGGACGAGTTGTTGCTTATGCCTCAAGGCAATTAAGGCCTCACGAGATGAATTACCCCACTCATGATCTAGAACTAGCAGTAGTAGTGCATGCCCTCAAGATATGGCGACACTATTTGGTTGGAAATAGGTGTGAGGTTTATACCGACCACAAAAGTCTGAAGTATATCTTTACTCAGACCGAGCTCAACCTGAGGCAAAGAAGACGGTTAGAATTGATCAAAGATTATGACTTAGGGATACATTATCATCTTGGGAAGGCAAATGTTGTTGTCAATGCCCTAAGTTAGAAGGCTCATTGTAATGCCATCATAAACTTGCCCCACCAACTAGAATTATGCAAAGAGTTGGAAAAGTTAGATATAAGCATGGTTAAGCCAGGAACCCTGGCATCATTAGTGGTTCAACCAACCTTGGAGGATCAAATCCTTGAAGCCTAGAAGGATAATGAAGAAATCAAAACTATTTTAGAAGAATATGGAGAAGGATAAGGCCACAGGTTACTCCGTGGATGAAAAGGGCATAGTCTGGTCTGGAAAGCATATCTGTGTGCCCAACAAGAAGGAGATAAGGGATCTGATACTTAGAGAAGCCCATGAATCTGCCTACTCCATCCATCCGGGAAGCACCAAGATGTACCAGGATATTAAGAGTCATTATTGGTGGTCAGGAATGAAGAGAGACGTTTGCTAAATATGTTGCTTATATATGATATATGCCAAAAGTCAAGGCGGAACATCAGAAGCCTGCCGGATTGCTCCAACCCCTGAAGATCCCGGAATGGAAATGGGAAGAAATTGGAATGAACTTTATAACTGGTCTACCAAGAACCCCCGCAGGCTATGACTCCATTTGGGTAATAGTGGATCGTCTGACCAAATTGGCCCATTTTATCCTTGTCAAGACCACATATTTTGGTAAGAAGTTGGCAGAACTATACATGACTAAGATAGTCTGTCAGCATGGTGCCCCTAAGAAGATCGTGTCTGATCGAGGTACCTAGTTTACCTCGTATTTTTGGCAGACATTGCATGAAGCCATGGGCACCAACCTCAATTTCAGCACAGCCTATCACCCCCAGATAGATGGACAAACAGAAACGGTAAATCAAATACTAGAAGACATGCTGAGAGCATGTGCCTTGGATTTTACAGGCACCTGGGATCTCTGTTTACCCTACGTCAAATTCTCCTATAACAAAAGCCATCAGGCCAGCATACAAATGACCCCCAATGAAGCCTTATACGGACACAAGTGCAGAACCCCTCTCTGTTGGACAGACGTAGGTGAAAAGAAGATCTTCGGGCCAGACATTCTGAAGGACGCAGAAGAACAGGTCAAACTGATCAGGGAACATCTAAAGGTAGCCTAGTCCAGACAGAAGAACTATGCGGACAACAGAAGAAGAGATCTCGAGTTCCAAGTAGGTGATCATGTCTATCTCTGGATATCACCCCTACGTGAAACAAAGAGATTTGGAATGGCTGGGAAGTTAGCACCCCGCTTCATTGGCCCATATCCCATCACCGCCAGACGTGGAGAAGTTGCATATCAGCTAGAGTTGCCCGTAGGACTTGCTGATGTCCACAATGTGTTTCATGTGTCTCAGTTGAAGAAATGTCTCCATGTCCCAGAAGAGCAAGTTCCATTGGAAATGGTCAGCCTACAAGAAAACCTGACCTACGAAGAACATCCGATTTGGATCCTCGAAGAAAAGGAATGATGTACAAGAAGGAAGACGATCAAGTTCTACAAAGTACAGTAGAGTAATCACTCAGAAGACAAAGCCACGTGGGAATGCAAAGACAACCTCCTAACCAAGTACCCGGAGTTGTTCGAATAATGGCGGAATCATGGGACGAGATTCTTTTAAGGGAGGTAGGTTTGTAATACCCTGATTTGCACCCTATGCAAAAAACTATTTTCTATAAAATTTAAATTTAAGAGTTTGGTTCTTCTTTAAATTTTGATTTGAAAATGCCAAGGAGATCTCTAAACTTTCCACCCATCCATCCCTCTGTCCATTTTATAAAGAGATATATATATATATATATATATATATATATATATATATATATATATATATATATATATATATATAGCCAAAAATTTAAATTCAAGTTCCAAGCAAAAACCCCCTGAAAAAATAGTGAAAGGTCACTATTCACCTTAGGCCACGGCCTCTCGGCCTAGTCGCTTTCTCCCCACCCCCTCCCCGAGCTAGCCAGGTCCACCTGCCAGCTGCTTGGCGAAATGCCGAGCAGGGCTGCAGCGCTGACTGATCTCTGGCCCGCCACACGCCACGACGCTCAGCTTTAACCACACCCCCTGCCGCGCCAGCCTTTCCCACCGCCCCGCCACACCTGCCCGCGCACGCCTCTGCCGTCCCGTCGCACGTCGCGCCGCACGGCTTTCCCCACGTGCCTCGAGTCTCGCCGACGCCCCCTGCCATGCCAGCCTTTCCCGCCGACCCCCGTCCTTGCCTTGCCGCCGTTTGCCTACTAGATTAAGCGTGTCGCCACCAAGCCAGCTCTCCCGCGCCCCTTAATGCCCACCGGTCCGACACTGCGCCCCACTGATGCTATAAAGGTGAAGGAGCCATGCCACCTCTCCCTCGTCACCCGCCTCAGCATCACTCCGCCCAAGCCGCCACCATCGACCTCGTCCGCCGTCCCCAAATCCCGAGCAACCCGCCGCCCGGCTCGGCTTCGCCCGTGCCTACCCAAGTCCTCCACCGCCTCTCCCACCGGCCACCGCCTATTTCCCTAGCCACCCTTCCCCCCGACCCGGCCACCGCCCGCCGATCCCCATCGCCGCCGTGCCACAGCACGCCGCCCTATCCCCCGCCGTCTCACCCTTCCACTACCGCTCCCCCCCTAACCACTGCCGACCGCCGCTGGCCCCTACCCACCGCCGGCCGCCTCACGCCCGCGCCGGCCCCCTGCCTGTGCGAGAGGAGTGGAGAGAAGAGAAGAGGTAAAAAGAACAAAGGAGAACGAAGAAGAGAAAAAGAAAAGAAGAAGAAAAAAAAGAAAAGGAGAAAAGAAAGAAAGAGAACCACCGACAAGTAGGCCCCACCCCTTTTATTTTAAGAAAAATCTATTTAAATTCCCCAAAAAAGCTTGAGCCATTGACATGTGGGCCCCTAACAATTTAACGTTTTTTTACCCATCTCTCCTTTGACCCAATGACATGTGGGCCCCTTTCCTTTTAATCCCCCATCACCCACTGACAACCTGGTCCCACTGACCAGGAATATTCCTTTGGAATATTCAGTCCTTTTTCTCTAAGATTTAATAATTCCAAAATTCTCCAAAAATCCTTTTAAACTTAAGAAATTCATATCTTTTGAACCGTAACTCCGTTTGACTCTATTCAACTTCCAAAATTTTTCTAAAATTAATATCTACCTAATGGCACTATTATTTCTTAGTGTTTTGTTCAACTTTTTGGCTTTTGTGTTGATTTTATCCTTTCCACGAGTAGTTTCCGAGTCCGAGGAGGATCCAGGCGTCGCGCACGAGGAGGAACACCTGCAGGAACTAGGCAAGCCACCTTCGACCATGTTGCCCCTATATTTGTGAAATTTATGTTGTTTGCAAATATGCATGCTTAGGCTACACATTAACATGTTCGGCCTCGGATTGCGAGTGCAACCGACGGACCTACCCAGTAGTCGTACTTATTTTCCATAGGATGTTGATTCTCCCTACCTTTGATAGCCCCATATAATGAACACCGGTGTCGTGCCCATTCCGGCATGAATACCGAGGTAGTTTGGCTTAGTCGCTACGTTGAGATGTCGTATGGGAAAAATTGTGGACTCCTACCCAACATTTTGAAACAACAACACTTTGTGAAATAAAGGTGGTTGTGAAAACCTGATGGTACGTAGGCTTGGCCTTCGTGGTGGGCTATGTATCGTCATTAATGACTGATTCCTTTGGGGAATTCCATCCAAACATATAACAGTGCGACCACGCAAGTATTATGGGATACTCCTGGATGAGTACTTAGCCGGTCCATGTTTATCTTGTATGCCAGTAGTTGTGGGATGCCGGGATGCAGAAGATGGAGACGTATGCATATGGACTTATGCGCTTACATGGCCTTTATATTCTGTCGATGGTAGACGTAGGAGACATTACCGGTATCCCTGAGCAAATGAAGCATGGACTTGTCGGATGCTCGGTTGTGAGACTTGACCGAACTATGTGGCATGGGATTTTCATAGGTTAGTTTTGGAAAGGCCTCGTCACGAACTTCCAATGCCGTTGGGTAATCGGTGTTAGATTCATGTCGTGTGGGTAAAGCGTACAATCTCTACAGAGTTTAACTAAACTGTTCGAAAAACCGTGCCCATGGTTAAGGACGAATGTGAGGTGATTCTCATAGCGTAGTTTTGTTTTGTCTCTGATTGTGAAAATGGTTTTGTGGGAAGGGAATCATTGCCAAAGTCTGCCTGTGTCACAGACGGAAGACCTAAGTGGTTGGGAATGGGTCTGTGTGACCTATGGTGTGTTATGGCACCATAACGTCAGGAGCTGAGACGGCTCGTTGGACGTCAGTGAAGCTGAGATGGCTTGTTTGAACAGAGAGTGTTCGATGAGCTGCGACGGCTCGCCTAGAAGTAATAATTAAAGTTATGGGGTAATGAGTAAGGAAAGAAGAAGGAAAATAATGGAGGAAAAGAGGGGAAAATGACAAAAAAGAATCTAATTTACTATTCACCATGATGAGTTGCTGCAAAGCAACTTGCGGAATGGGATGAGGCATGAGCCTCGTTCCAATACTGAAAGCATGGTTCACTAGTGTCTCTGCAAAACAAATTTCTTAGAAGGTTGTTTTCGCAAAGTGAACCCCTGGCCCCCTTTGTTTAGCCAAACATGTCACTTTTTTCCTGGCTTGCTGAGTACGAAAGTACTCACCCTTGCTTCTATATAAATATATTAGGATTTGAAGGTGAAGAAGATGACAACCCGACCGCCGAGGAGCACCTCCAAGAGCAGGCAAACTATGAAGACTTCTAGGGTTTCGGGCCTAGCCCCAACCATGCCTGTGGAATAAGTTAGATGTTTAATTGTCCAATCTAGTGTGCAGTCGTATAGTTACCTTCCGCTGTTAGCTTCCGCTTAGCTTTTGTCGCCCTCCACTGCCATCTTTTGTAATGTGATGTTGCTCACTAGGGACTGTCCATGATGGTAACTCTTGTAAGAACTATCCCAGTATTGTAATGAAGTTAAGTACTTTGATCAACTATTGTTCTGTGTGTACCAGCTTGTGTATCCTGGGACTGGTACTTGTATCACAAATGCAGACATAATGCTCCGAGCCGACCCATCCTGTCTATCCGGGACAGCGAGGTTCGGGGCGTTACATGTCCGCGACCGTCTCGGGGATGTCATTCACCATTGCAGAGAGAAGAAGGGAAGAGCTCACCGACAGGGAATGGTTCAGTGGCGGCGGTGCTGGGGCAAAAAGGGAGGCTGGCGGGGAGGGGGGCCGCGTGGAGGCTCTCGGCTTCGGGATGACGTGGGATGCCCCAAGGCAGCCGAGTAGCGACAGCGGCCGGGCTCGACGCGGTAGCCAATGGTGCTCAAGGAAACTGAAGCAAGAGGGGAACGGAATGGCTCTCGAGGGGATTTTATAGGGGTGGAGAGGCTTTATGTTGGTTCCACCTAGGGTTGGCCCGGTGTAAGCAGGCACTCGGCGGGCGGCAGCGGAGGAAGAGATGGGCGCGAAGATTTTCGGGGCGATGTGGAACCGGCGACGGCTAGGATTGGTCTCGCGTGAGAACGCGGTGCATCGGAAGGCAAATTTTGAATGCCGCACGTGGGCTCGAACACGGGCAGCTCGACGCGGACAAGGACATGGCAGCAGATGCGGGGCCGTGGTGATGCGAGCGACGCGGCGGCCCTTTTGACTGTGTGGCCATGGCAAGAGGGGCGAAAGGGGGAGGGAGATGGGAAAGTGGGCAGCAGTGCCATCCCACTATTGTCACGGCGTGCGTGGCGGTGAGGGCGCTGTGATGTCGTCGGCCAGCATGGCGGGATGGCATTGGCATTCCTCCGAACGGGTGTCGGGCGTGTGAATGGAGCGAGAAGGAAAAACGGGACGGGGATGATGAGTGCGCAGACAGGTGCGTGGGCACGCACAGGATTATCAGTGGCTGACAGGCAGGCCCGATGCGAGGGATCGCAGGTGGCGGACATCCAAGCGGGCTCGGCTCGAGTGAGTGGGACCGTGTGCGGGGATTGGACGATTGGTGGTTGGACACGGAGCGTGGGCAGCCATGTGGCGGCAATCAGCATCGTGGGGTCGTGCACGGGTGGCAAGTGCGATTGGACGGCGGTCCGTGGCACTTGTGGAGATGTGGCGCCGATCCACGGCGTCAGGCGAGCACACCTCGCAAGGCGTTGTGTGGGCCGTGGGCCACGCGGCGGCCTATGCGGGAGAAGAAAGGAGCGATGGAGGGGCTGGGCCGAAGTGGGAGAGAGGGAGGGATGTGGCCCAGGTCGCGTAGTAGCTCTTTGTATTTTTCCTGGGATTTGTTTGATGAACTTTGAGAGGTATGCATTGGGTTTTGAATTGCTTCTTGAGTTAGGGAATTTGAATTCAAATTAAAAATTTGAACTCGGGAGGTCCAAGGGATTTTTGGGGATAAAAGTATAGTTTTGATATTCTTGGAAATAATTTTGTATCTGGACTCTCAAGGAATTTTGCAAGGGAATTCAGGGAGGGAAGATGGAACTTGAATCGCGATTTGATATCAAGTTGTATATTTGACCTAAACAGTCTTAGGAGATTTCTGGGAACAAAACCAAGGGGCATTGATATTTTAGAATGAGGGTTGTGTTTGGGTTTTCAAGGAGTATTCAAAGGGATTCAGAAAGAGAGAGAGAGAAAGGATTTGAATGCAAAATTGGAATTTGGGTTCCCAATTCAAGAATTGATGTCACGGAAAACTTGCAGAGAGTCAAGGGGGATGAGATTAGGAGATAAATCAGGCATTTTTGTGAGGGAGTTTGACAAGGATACAAAAGGGAAGGTTTAGTGTTTGAAATCGAGCTCAAATTTGAGATCCGAACCCAAGGGTCGAGATCACAGGAAAACTGTTTTGAGGGATCGATGGCGAATATTTTAGGGTTTTGATTTGGAACTTTGGAACCGATACCGAGGCGGAGGTTTTTAAAAAAAGATTCAGAGAGGTTTTCGCCAGCAGGGTTTTAGAAGCGAATTCGAATAGGGCGGTTCGAACTTGGAGATTATTTTAGAACAGAGGTTTTAAGAGGTTGGGTTCCAAGATCAAGGACAAGAGGACAAACTGAGATCCAAGCACGACTTACGACACAGCACACAAAGAGCGAAATTTTCACGGATAGATTTTTAGTAAAATATAGTTTAACGTCTCGCTGAAAGTAGGGCGTTACACCAATACGTATATGTAACATCTCCCTTTCCCCCGGCCCATTGACCAATAAAAATAATGTATTTTTTCGTTTGTTTTTAGAATGCTACTCCATCTGTTTCAAAATACAAGGATTTATAGCATTCAAATCTTATTTCACAATATAAGGATTTCTAGGACTATTCATAATACTACTTGTCACATCAATCACTTTCCATTCAAATTTATTCCTTTCTTACCCCCACCTACCTTTCCACCCCATTCATTCCATATTTATTGAGGGACATCAAAGTTTTTTTTTCTTAATCTTAATCTCTGCTAAATAAGCTAGAAATCCTTATATTTTAGAACGGATGGAGTATACTTTATTAACACCTAAATATCTAATCATATGGTATAGTTTACCTCTTCTCTTTAATTTCAAATTCTAAAATATTAGTTAATACTTGCAAGATAGATAATTTGTTGCTTATTTTACCAAGATTTAGTTTTTTTTCTAATTGTTTGTCTATTTATATAGAAGTTTAGCTCGGATGGTATTATTAAATATATGTAGTATAGCTACATGCCTATCTTTTTTTTTATTATCATGTGTTTTTTACGTTGATATGATATATTACCTATGAGAAGCCTTGAAAGTTACATATATCATTTATGCTATCATTTTTATGAGCGTAGTCACTACTCATGTACCCTCTCCCTTCATGCTCAGATCCTGTCTTCGCCACTAGGTAGCCCAAACAACACATACCTAGTAATGTAGCTGTGTTGCCAATGACGATCTTCCATGCAAGCATGAGAAGCTATAGGCACTGATTAAACACAAACTCCCCTCTGTAGTAAACATTTAATGTTTAAGACAAGACTAGTTAAACATTTAAAACATTAACCATAGGTAACTTCTCAAATGCTTAGTTGTACGCATATGTTTGTTTTGGCAAGTACTCATATTATCATATAAACTTCTTCTAACATATAACTGATATTTTAATTTTAAAAGTTTACACGAATCTTGTTTTAAACATTAAATATTTATGACCATAACGGTGTAGCTTATAAGCAAAATCCATATATTCTTCAAATTTCACTGGGTTTTCGCCAAATTAACGAACTTTGATGGTCGTACAACAAATTATGGTAACTTTTCTCAACAGTACCGCTATGTATGTATGCCGGTTCCATTTAGTCTCACCTAAGTCATTTAATTCCAGATAATATATATGTAGGTCTTCGAAAATTCATCAGTATTCCAAACAAGTACTCCAAACAGTACACATTTGAAGATCTCGAAGCTAGCAACAGTCTCAAAAGATTTATTAGATAACCAATGACAACTGACAAGTACCTTTGTATTGAATTCCAACACTCAAAAATGAGGCTCCAAAGATCACACATGGTCTTCGTGGAACACCCCAAGCAAATATATTTATGCAATTTGCATTATATCATGCATGCTTTTGTACTCCCTGTATTAATCACTTATGTACATGCCAAGGTTGTAATTCAAACAAATAAGTGCAAAAAAAACTATTATCTTCTTTTTTTAAAATTGTATGTGCTATTGACTTTTGAACATGATATTTAATTATTCCTCTTACTAAAAAAACTATGTATCATTTATTTTATTGTGACTTTTGTTTTATCGTTAGATGTACTTTAAGCCTGATATATTTTAACATATTTATACTAAATTTTTGAATAAGACAAATAGTCAAACATTGTGTCTAAAAGTTAACCACGTCATATATTTTAAAACGGAGAAGTATACCGTATATAGCGCCGTTGACTTGAGCCGTCTCAGAATCCAAATTTGTAAAAAAAAAAAAGATCGAGCAACTTGCACGAAAGTCATCAAGGCCCCAATCGCATGTTTTCCAGGACGAACAGCTGTCTTCTCTCGTCGTATACGACGACATGGTAGCGAACGTACTGGCTATTTCCACGCATACGTGCATTGACAATCTCACATCAAGATCGCCATGAACGCAAGCTAGCTCCTGCATATGGATGCTGCAATTTGACATGCATCGAGATCGCCATGAAATTAAAGCAGGTTGCAATGCAAGTCACCCTAACTACTGCCACGCATGAGATCGAGCACTTTAATTATTCATCATAACTGCAAAAATGCACGGTTTTACTAAGTTTTAACTAGCCTACTTGCACGAAGAAATGGCCGCGGTTGGCGAGTCCACCCTACAAAACCAAGAAACTGCGTGAAAACAGAGCCAAAAAATGGGCGTACACACCAGTACGTGGCCTCGAACCATGCAAGTTCCAGCTTCCTCACCAGAAAGTATTTTTTTTAACCCCTGCTTATATGCATATCACTTAAATAGCTGTGTAAAAAATTTCATAAAATTTAACAAAATAGATTATGATGATATAAACCACTGCAAAAAATACAAAATTAAATTCCATGTAAAAACAACAGACTCTATTTGCGTTGCGCATATACTATTAACTATCTGATTTTACTATTTTTGTTTCTCTAATACTAGACCGAATTTAGCCTCGTATATTTATGTATAGACTTATTCTATCCTAACAATGTTATCAAATTTTTGTAAATTTTTTATAGCTATTTAAGTCCCATGCAAATAACGGGTCTGATTGCACATAGTTGTAAAATAATTCTTCCGCTTGCTCCCCAGATGTCGCCTCTCGTGCTGCGGCCTCACCGGTCACCTTCCTCTCGGCCCTGGCGCCCCGCGCGCGCGCGTACGTCAAGTTGGCCACCACACGCGCTGATCCGCACCAATTCATTGCACAATGCGTTTGACCTCGCATGCAGATAGTAGCTAGCCCTCTTACACTTTGACCGTGCCATGGCCATCCACGTCGGCGCTGGCTTCGGATGGCGGCAGCTCATTACGCTTTTCGCGAGCTATAAGTATCGCCGGCCGCTGTCCATGTATGGCCAGAGCAGAGCAAGACCACAAGCAGAGTGTGTGTGTGTGTGTGTCAGTGCGCCGGCCGGCTGCTTACTTGGTTGGCAACTTGGCGCCATGAGGACAACGTCGCTGCTCCCCCTGCTCGTGGCCGCCGCTCTCGTCGTCGTCGTCGTCGCCGCCACGCTGCCGGCGGCGGAGGCGACCTACAAGCCGATCGCCAACACCAACAACCTGGTGATCCAGCAGGTGGGCCGCTTCTCGGTTCTCGTCTACGACCTGTCGCACCGCAAGAGCCTGGTGTTCATCTCCGTCGTCAGCGGCGAGACCGAGCCGGCGGTGGGCGGCGGCACCAACTACCGGCTCGTGATCTTGGCGGAGAAGACGCCCGGCGGGATCAAGGGCCAGTTCCAGTCCGTCGTCTGGGGCGTGCCCGGCTCTCGCGCCAACACCTGGAAGCTCCTCAGCTTCAAAGCGATCTAGACGATCCATCCAGACGGCAACTTGGTTCAATTCAGCTACAAGCATGATTGCATAAGTTGCCATTTTGTTATCGAGTAATAACCTAGTTTGTGTTCTCTATATATATTTTCTTGGATTGGAAATAAGCTGTCTCTTTAGAAAGGAGACTACATTTTGTTATGATTGATTTTTCTGTTCCACAAGCAAACCATGTCGATGCTAATGTAACCTTATGCCATTACGATAAATGAAAATGTGATTATATTTCGACACACTATATCAAACATGCACCGTGCTAGCTGGAACATCATTTTGTTACCACACCAAACTATCAATCGGCACGCTCTCTGTTCAGTATCGGTTTTAGGCTAAAGTCCATAGTTAGCCGTGGACTATTGTTAGATAAAAGTTGAGAATTTTTTTGGAGGAACAGTAATTTCAAGTTCAAGGTGAAATGCACCAAAAGGCCAAAAGCAGACTTTCCCCTTTCATGTTCACGAAGAAAAACAGACTAGTACTAGTACGGGCTCGGGCTAACATTTTGAACGTAGCAACCGAAAAATCGATTCAAATGTGAAACAGTGCAAAACGAATCTTGTATATAATCTCAAGTAATATTTGGAAGGAAAGTGGAACCATTCATTATAGACATATCTTACTGACCAAATAATGTAGTAAGCCATGAACTAATACCATTATGTATCAGTCTCTCAAATGCCGTCAGACAGTCTTGTTTAGTTTGAAGGTGTAAAAAAAAATCACATAAAATAAGATAAGCTCATTTATTATGTATGATCGATGTATCTCTTCCTGTCTCCTTGCCCAAAAAAAATCAAAATGCATCTCTTCTTTTTTGTCTGTAATTCTAGTTTTTGCTTGTTAATCACGTCCAAAAGACATCCATTGATGGTTTTGTAGGGTAGAGAGAGCGGCAGAGAGGCCAACATTGCAATGGCCGATGCCATTTATTTCATCTACGTGAAGCAAACAAGCTTTTCGATGGCGATGAGGTAGCCGACGATCTCTAGGTCAGCGCAGTGTGCGAGCGAAACATCGTCGATCGGAGGATAAAGATTTGTGCGTAGTACACGCGTCGCGCGTGGAAAAGACGGGTGTTTCGGTCCAGGCCAGACAGCGTTCGGAAGTAAGTTTTGTTTTCCTTACAGGCTAAAACGAGAAAGTTATTAGTACGTAGTTAATTAAGTATTAGCTATTAAAAATTTTAAAAATAAATTTATTTAATTTTTTAATTATCTTTCTATATAGAAAATTTTTATAAAAAAACATATTATTTTATATTTTAAAAAATATACTAACAAAAATCGAGATATAATCCATAAGTCATAATAGCAAAAAGAACGCTGCCTTTGGAATCGGTTTGTACGCTACAAGGAACGCAGGAACGGAGAGACATTCGCTAGCTTCACTAGACAAAAAGGAAAAGGAAGACAGCTGCTGGGTAGTAGCTTGCTGCCTTGTAGATCAAAGTTCCGTGTGTACTACCGGTCGGGACACTGTCACCGTAAACTTCTCATTTTTTTCTGTGTGCTGTTGCCCCTGCTGTCCCGGACTGTGGATACACGAATTTTTACTGTTACTAATTTAATTTTTTTTTAATTTATAAAACTAATTTTCGGTTTGAATCATTTACAAAACTAGTCTCTTGCCGCCCTGGGCCACGGCGGGATTTAAAAACCGCCGTGGCCCAGGGCGGCGAATGGCATCCCGTCACCCGGGGCTAACGGCTCCGGCGGCCGTTAGCCGCGGGGAGGCCACGTGGATTCGCCGCCCTGGGGGAGGGCGGCGAATGCCCCCAGGGCCGAATGCAAAATTGCATTCGCCGCCCTGGGGACGGCAGTTTTTAGCATAGTAAACGACGGTCCGCACAAGGATTGGACCGTCCGAATCTAGGGGGCCGCCTGCAAATTTTTTTTTTCTTTTTTTTGATATTTTTTCTTCAACTAGCAAACGAGAAATAGCAAAATCTCGTGAAGGTGCAGCTCAAACCGAGTGTAAGATGTGGCTGTAGAAAATTACGAGTGTGCTTTAAAAAACCGTGCTGAAACTTCGGACCTCAAAAACTCAATCTTCCCGGCCGAATTTCGTAAAAATTTTTTGGACAAACCCGACGAAGTGGGGGGGAAGCGGATGTAAAATTTTCTGTAGATGTCCGTAGAGTACTTATTTGCCCGATTCCGAGACCGTATGTGAAAGTTATGACTGTTTTAAGGTAGTTAGCGCGCGTTACAACAATTTGCCGTGGATTCGGACCACCGACGGTCCTATGCATTCGCCGCCCTGGGGAGGGCGGCGAATGCCCCCAGGGGGGGGGCCGAATGCAAAATGCATTCGCCGCCTGGGGACGGCGGCGAATGCAATTTGCATTCGGCCCCCCTGGGGCATTCGCCGCCCTCCCCAGGCGGCGAATAATCCACGTGGCCTCCCCGGGGCTAACGCCCTAACGGCGGCCGGCGCCGTTAGCCCCGGTGACGGGGATGCCATTCGCCGCCCTGGGCCACGGCGGTTTTTAAATCCCGCCGTGGCCCAGGGCGGCAAGAGACTAGTTTTGTAAATGATTCAAACCGAAAATTAGTTTTGTAAATTAAAAAAAAAATTAAATTAGTAACAGTAAAAATTCGTGGATACACCGGTTGGCAGGGGACGCGCGAAAGCCCATGGTTGTGCCTTGTGCCTGCGGCAGAGGTGGGCCGGCCGGTTCCCGCGCGTCATATCGTTGAATTTTTTATTTATATATTTACTTTTTTTAATTTATAAAATTATATCTTTGTTTTTAAGTTCACATAAAAGTATACTCCTCCCATTTTCTGAGAGGGTTCTTTAAAAAATTTCCCTCTCGAGAAGGTGAGAAATATGACATGGTAGCTTGGGGTGCGGAAAAAATTGTATTTAGAAATACAATTTTTCTATATAGCTTGGTGTATAGTATTTTTATGATTTATAAGTAGGTAATACGAAGTTCGGTGAAGTTAAACTTTATATCCAAATTTTAGAGTTCGACGAGATCTACAACTTTATATTAAAAAAGAAATAAACCTAAATATAAACTTTCATACGAGACGCCGGTTGGTTATAGCTACTCATCACTAAGACTTGCACCAAGTTCCACACACAGTACGTACATACACACAAAAAAAAGATCGACACTTCCCCGAGAGCGCCGGCAGGATAACGACTGGTGATGATCATCATGGCTCATGCATCTGAGCTCACAGAGTCAACGTCTTGCAAAAGGAAAACAAAACAAATGAACTGACAACGGTGTGTAGTTTAGACGCATCGTGTTGCCTTCCCACATATGTATAATACTCTCGAGTCGCTACTCGCTACTACAGGCGTACACAATGACAGATCGTCGCGGTGCTTCTGCTGGGGGCCGCGCTCCGTGGGCCGTCGCGGCGACGCTGCCGCGGCGTCGGACGCCGAGTGGGCGCGGGGCGGGACACGCACGACGTGGTGATCCAGCAGGTGGGGCGGTTCGCCGTGGTGTACAGCTCGCGCACACCTGACCTGACCTACGTGGACGTGGCGCGCGGCGAGACGGAGGCGGCTGTCGGCGGCGGCACCAACTACCGGCTGGCCGTGGCCGCCACCAAGCCCGACGGGAGCGCCGCCCAGTACGAGTGCCTGGTGTGGGGGCGTGCCCGGAATCTCCTCTCTGG